>JAWKAU010000036.1:600000-865000 GCA_033398695.1 Orobanche coerulescens | reverse complement strand
TTAGAATGTAGCATGTATGTATTCATGTGAGGAGATGAAGAGAATGTTTGGCAGAAAATGTGGTGGAACGAATTAGTAACACTAATTGTTCCACCATTTTCTATTTATAAAAGTAACTTACAATAATGACATAACATTTTCATTACTTAGCTGTGTTCCTAACTGCCTCCCACATATCATTATCTGTTTCAGCAAGCATGAACCCATTGCTTATTTAAGGCTCCATCGATTTCAACATTAAAGAAATAACTTTCGCATTACTGGAGCGCCAAACTTTAAACGTAGAATCAGGAATGTCCGCATCTCCCTCAGTGTCATAATTGTAAGTTTGCTATAAACAGTGATGGGGAAAAATGTTCACTACATCAACTGGTTTGTAGTATCACTGACATGTAAAATTTCTTGTGAACTTAGGGACATGAAGCACATAGGATAAAGTGATGTCATGGAGACGTTGATTTTCCCTTTCCCAGCAATTAGGACAAAAGAGCTATCTGAGAACATTATCCCTACGGAAGTCCACACTATATGAAGAGTAAACAGATGCCATACCAGCACCAGAATCAATGATTCAAGAGCTCCGATTAGCATGTAGGTATTCATGCTGGGAGATGAAGAGAGAGTTGGTAGGAAATGTGGTGGAATGAATTAATCAACCTTAATCTTCCACCTTTTTTTTTGATCATCTACAAGGTAACTTACAATGTTTAGATTTTTAAGCCTAAACTATACATAGTAACATAAATAACCCTATTATTACATTACTCTCACCAACTTGGTGAAATATTTGAATACTAGTTGGCTATAGAAGTACTCTGAACCGCACTTCTATTAGGACATGAATGAAATCTGCTGATTGATTGAATATTTCAACTTATATTAGAATCATGCAACTTGAAAAGCTGCTTCCAAGAATGATACATCCTTCAGATATCTTTTGATGTATCTTTTTTTGAAGATGAGTTTTGGTTGATTTTACTCTTGAGATCAGGTGAATGACTGCCCCATCTAAAAACTTAAAGGCTTTTAATCATGGTTGTTACGGCGGTAAGTCGAGTCAAGTTGGTGGGGGTCCGGCATGGCGAGTCGTAGACTAGTCGAGACTAGTACTATAATATATAATATTATAATATATTATTATATAATATATCTATACAACAAAGTGGCTTCAGCAATTAGGTTTCATACCAGCCTCGATGTGTTAGGTTCAATCTTCAGGTTTGCAACTTAAACTAGGGATTGCGTTTTTTTTTTGAGGTGCGGGGTCTAAGGGTGCTCTTTCCATCCTTTTGTTTGTGTGGTAAAGGAAAAAGGAAAATTACTTTTGATTCTTCATTGCCATGTAAAAATGTGTCAGTTCAATCTTAGTTGGGAAGACTGGACACAATACAAATGTTTTGCTGTACCTTTGTGTTTTGCCCTGTAAACATCAATAGCACTTTCTTATAACTGGGTATTTAGTAGATTTTTCCTTAATATCTGGGAAGGTGAATCTTGGCACTTTATGTCAGAATTTAGTGTGCTGGTTATTGATGCTCCGTTTAATCCGTAATACCTTAGTTTGCTATATATATTTCATCTTTTCAGTAACAATTTTATAATTTTTTTACTGTGTTTGTATAAGAGTTGACAATAATTGATGTGCTGATTTTGGAAGTTTTGCCAAAGTAATGTTTAAAAACACCTCATAAATTAATCTCTTTTTGATACTATATGTTCTTGTATATTCCCCAGAAGAGTTATACCATCTTAAAGGAAGAAGATATACAGCAACGTCAAGAGGAAGACATTACCAAGATTTCTACCGTCCTTTATTGGGCTGAAATTGTTCTATTTGATATATCATGTATGTTCATGAAATTTTAAGCCAGCCTCAAGTAAATAAATTCGTTGAAGTCCCTAAATCATGCATGCAACTGCTTTTCTATATGATGTCTTCTATGGTTAAATTTATTATTTTAATTCACTTCCTTTTACATAATTAATTGTTTATGCAGGAGTGTGAATAATGTGCATGAGGAATGGTTTGCTAATGAAGAAGTAGTTCGTAAAGTCGTTGGCTTATTGGAGAAACCCCTTGTTAAGTGTCTGAATTATAAGGAAGTGGGTTACTTACTAATCGACAGGAGCTTGTTGACGAAGTGGAGGCGAAGGTTACTGGTAGGGTCAATGAAGAAATGGATGCCAAGGTGAATCAGAAGGTCCGGCACAACCTAACATGGATTCTGAAAAAATTAGGTGAAGCCAACCCTGACTTGAAAATTGATATTGGTGCAACACTTTCTGGTGATACGCGAGAAGATGGCACTCCAATTACGTGAGAAGATGGCACTCCAATTACGCAAGAATATGACACTCAAGTTACAGGAGGCCCTAGCTCTTAGATGTCATCCATTTGTTCTTCTCTTTAGAACAATTTTCAACCATCTATCGTGCCTATTACATTTTCATGTGGTTGGTTGACAATAACCATATTATTTTCTAGTACTTCTACTTATGTTCTTGAATTGGTTGTCTATTTGGTTGATGTTGTTGGTTGATGTAGTGGATTGGTTGATGTTTTTTGATGGATTAATGCACTTATTGGTTTAACTATAGCTAGTTAATGATGCATAATTGGTTTTTTATGGGAAATGCAATATTTAAATGCTATATTTTTATTATTTTCATTTGAGGTGTTGCAATAGGTAGTTAGTGTATTGCAATTGGTTAATATTTTGCAATACACATTGGGTTGCAGTTGTTAGTATGTGGTGTTGCATTAGACAGAACCATGTTGCCACAATATGGCCTCCACAGGTGTGCCCCACACAATTTCGTACTTATTTTATTAAATTATAACATCTATTGCAACACAGATAAAATGTTGCAATAGGGTGCCAAGTATGTTGCCATAGGCTCCTATGGTAACATGAGAACAGGGTGTTACCTTAGGCAGTTCGCATGTTGCCTTTGTGGTCAAAGGCAACTGCTCAGAACACAACACACTTTTGGTGTTACCTTTGCCCTTTTCGGGGCTAAGGCAATACTAAATCAGGTCTATGGTGACATAGTTTTAGGGTTGTTGTAGGCCATCTATGGCGTAGTGTTAGTAGCTAAATGTTTAGATCCTAAATGGAAACATGATGGTGTTTGTCAAATGTTATATATATATTATGGTGCTTTCAAGCAAATGGACTTTTTACATGTACAATTTGGTGGAGAATTAGTTTCATTTAATATTCCTAATGTTTCCCAAATAAAAGATGATGTAGAAAGAACATTAAGGACTCTTTTTGCCGAATATAGTATGATTTATGGTAGTGATCTTAATATAAATGAAACGCCAATTTCTACTACTACCTCTTCACTTATACCACTTGATTTAAACTCATTAGATCCATTAGTTCAACAATTAAATAACATGTACCAAGATAGATCTTATGAACTTCCTAGGAGGCAAGGTAATAGTGAATTGGATATGTATTTGGGTTGTCATTTTGTTTTTGGTGTTGAAGACAGTACTCCCCAAATTGACGTGATGAAGTGGTGGTAAAAAAGAACGGAGTATCCAATTCTCTCTATTATGGCGAAGGAGTTATTTGCCGTCCCCGCATCTACCGTCTCCGTCGAACAAGCTTTCAGTACTAGCGGACTAATGTTAGAACAAAAAAGATCAACGATGAAACCAATAAACATTGAAGCCACAATGTTACTTGATGATTTGTCGAAGGTGGAGCTTAGAGATCAAGAAATTGATTGGGATGATGTAGATGAGAGCGAAAATGAAGAGTTCACCGAAAGTGATCGATCGGTGGCGGAAGAGAACTAGGAAGCATTAAAAATGTAATCGAACAACGTGGATTTTAATTTATGATACTTGTAATGTTTCCTCTTTTCACTTATTTGTATGTTTATTTTTTAATATATGCTTTAATAATTTTTATCTAGTAGTGTTTTAATTAAACAGCAAAAAAAATTCAAAATGTGAATTCTGGAACCGGCTCCAGACCGGAATATTTTTTAATTTATGCCTAAATAATTTTTATGTATTAATTTTTTTAATTTAACGAAAAAAAAACCGGCGGGCCAGCCCTAAACCGGCGGTCTTTAACCGGCCCTAAACCGCCAAGGCTCTTCAGGGGCCGGTTCCGGTTTACCCTCCCTTGAACCGTGAACCGGCGGGCCGAGGCCCGGAACCGGCGGTTCAAGGCCCGTGAACAGGTCTACCTCTGGGGAAGTGTCAGTGGACCAGTACCACAAATACAAAGTGAGTTTGTGTTTTCAGTAGTCATGCAAAAAATATGACCTTACATTTTTTTAGTGGATATTATACTATTTAATATTCCATTTGTCCACCAAGAAGTTACGCCTTTGATTTTGGCACGAGATTAAAAAATTAATTGAGTGTGTTGTGTGATTGGAATAAGAATCCCACTTTTCTTGTAGTTTTGAAGTGAAATGTATGGCCTATACTTACTTAAAATAGAAAGTGATGATTTCTTTGCGGACGACCAAAATAGTAAAATGAGTAAATAGTTTGTGGATGGAGGGAGTACTACATATTTTATAGAAATATTATGAAAATATTACAATACTAAAATACTTATAAGAATTACGACTTAAGATGGTATTTAAATACAATATATCAGGTAACCAAACTATTTACTTGCAAGTATCTAAATACAATATATTTTATTGTAGCCTTAAGTGTTAGATACCGAATAATTAATACCCAATATATATTATTTGCCTATTAGTTATAAATATCTTATATGTTAGTTTTGTAATTATTTTATTTGTGTTAGATTTTTGTAATTAAATTATAAATATTGTATAGGTATGTAAAGAATCATGTTTTTAATTTACTAAGGCTCTGTTCTTTTTAATTTGAATGAATCAACTGAATCGAACTTAATGAATGGATCGAATCGAATCGAATCGAATCGAATGGACTCGAATCGAATCGAATCAAATATATATTAAGGGTAAATAATAATAATAATAATAATGGTAAATAATAATAATAGTAATCAACAACAACAATGATTATAGTAATATTATTAGTAATAATAACAATAATAATAATTAAGATTAATAATAATAATAATAAGAAGAAGAAGAAGAAATCGAATCAATCGAATCAAATGAATGGACTCAATCAAATGGACTGAATTGATCAATCGAATCAATCGAATGGACTGAACTAAATCGAATCGAATCAAAATCAAAATAAGTTCAAAAGAACAGGGCCTAACTTCTCGTTTCGATCTGGGAACTTAATAGTACTGATTTATGCTTACTTCCTACTCTAATTCGTTTAAAATATCGATTATAGTAGGATCATTTTTTTCTCTAGTTGTAATTTTGGCTAAATACATTCTTATGTACTAATGTCATTTAATACTAGAGTATGCCTAATTAAATTGCAATTTTAAAGTAATTTATGCTGTATAAATATAATTACCAATTAAATTGCAGTTTTTAGTCCTTGGATTTTAACATAATTCTTGAACAGGAGGACATCGATCTTATGGCAAAGCTAAACTTTGATGCCTACAGATTTTCAATTTCATGGTCCAGAATATTTCCAAGTAAGAATAATGTTATAAACTAATTAAGCCCTTCAGTTTTTTACCAGTATAATAATAAATAGTAGTATCATGTTCCTTTTTTCCTCATCATAAGAATAAAATTGCAGATGGAACTGGAAAGGTGAATATGAAGGGAGTTGCTTACTATAATAGGTTGATCAAATACATGCTCAAAAAAGGTAAAACTGATTAAAATCATTTCTTGAATAGGAGCTGTTTTTTTTTTTTTTTTATAAATCAAAATATGATGTCGTAAACAATCTTTGTCTACACATTTTGCAGGCATCACACCGTATCCTAATCTGAATCACTGTGATCTTCCTGAAGTGCTTCACGATAGGTATAACGGGTGGCTGGGCCGTCAAGTAGTGTAAGTATCATACTCTAAGCCCCTCTTATAACGGGATTATGCGTGTGCTTTAGATTTCTGATTCTATTTGTCAAAAATGTACTTAAAATCGCTTTTATTCAACAGCAGAAGTGTTTGCAAACACCACCTTTGTTATCGGATTTGTTTTGCAGGAAAGATTTTGCCGACTATGCCGAATTCTATTTCAAGACATTTGGTGACAGAGTAAGGAACTGGCAGACGTTTAACGAGCCTAGAGTGGTAGCCGCCCTCGGATACGATATTGGATTCTTTGCATCGGGACGATGCTCTAAAGCATTTGGAAACTCGGCCACCGAGCCTTATATCGTTGCTCATAATCTGATTCTATGCCACGCAGCGGCTGCTCAGAGATATCGTGACAAATATCAGGTAAAAAAATACGACTAATAGCATGAGTATTTCTTAATTCCACATATTATTAGTGTACGTACCAGTCCCCATTCTTAGCGAAAAAGCATATATCCGTGAGATGTTTGTGCTGACATTATGATTTCAGGTAAAACAGAAGGGGAGGATTGGGATTCTATTGGATTTTGTTTGGTACGAGCCGCTAACAAGATCCAAAGCAGACAACTATGCAGCTCAAAGGGCTCGCGATTTCCACATTGGATGGTAACAAGTCGAATCGCTGCTTTTTAGGTTCCATTAATTACTTTCATGGTACCACCCTGATGTCTAAGGTGACTGTCCTTACACTATTGGACTTATCAAAAAAAATCCAAGGGTGTAAGGACACTACCCTTTTCGGTAAGCATGAAATTAACAGCTGATCATCAATAACCACTTTTCACCAAAAACCATTTAACGTTACACTTATAGATTTTGTAATGCACCTTTTTTTTTTGTGCTTCTTTAGGTTTATGCATCCCTTGGTGTATGGCGAGTATCCAAAAACGATGCCGAATATAGTCGGGCCAAGGCTACCAAAGTTCACGAAAGAAGAGGTTAAGATGGTGAAGGGATCCTTTGATTTTGTGGGCATAAATCAGTACACTGCATACTATGCATATGATCCACACCAAGGAAAACCAAAGGACTTGGGCTATCAGCAAGATTGGAATTGTGGATTTGCTTGTGAAAGAACTTTTGTTTCGGCTCTTTCTACCCGTCCCCTCTATTATTTTGTTAGTTAGTTAATGCTTCGCGGTAGGGGTGGACTCGGTTCCATTCGGTTCGGTTTTTGACCGAAATCAATAACCGAACCAAATATTCGGTTTCGGTTTGATTCGGTTCTTTTTGAAGTTCGGTTCGGTTAAATTCGGTTTTATAAATATTCGGTTCGGTTTTGATTTGGTTTGATGTTTTTTCGGTTCTTCACAATATAAATTCAAATATTATATTCAATAAAAGAAGTTATATATAACAACAAGCCAACAAAAGTTTTATATATATATATATATATATATATATATATATATGCTCAAGATAAGGTAGATTTGCAAAGCAATTTACAAATATCTCAAAAGATATAACAATCACAAATCACAATAGATTATTCTCTAAACCTAAATTAGTTGGATCACGAATTACACGAGCATAATATCGGTCCTCCTTGGATCCATGAGGGTCTTAACAAAGAATAACAAATTACATTAAAATCTCAAACACATAAAACTCACAAAAAGATGTCATTTTAGTATGTAACTTGACTTCGGTCCATTTCGGTTCGGTTCGGCTCTGTTCGACCCCGAACCGAGAACCGAACCAAATCAATTCGGTTCGGTTCTGTTTTTCTATTTTTCGGTTCGGTCTTCTTTGGTTTCGATTCTTCGGTTCTTTTTTCGGATTTTTTCGGTTTGGTTTTGAATTTTCGGTTCCGAAATGCCACCCCTACTTCGCGGTATCTAATGTACTTGTCCTAAATTTTTCTGCAGATGACCGGCACGGAGTGCCAATCGGACCAAGGGTGTTAGGATAAGTACCCTAGGATTTGTAATTTTCACATATAAATAAAGTTATTTGATATCATTTAATTCTCGTTGATTATTATAATGTGTGCATATTTTAATATTATAACAATCGAATAATAGTTATTCACGAATAAAAAGATTATTCAAATGTCCCTGGTACAATCGCGTTGAGTAGAGACTCAAGTGATTAATATACTAGTATAAGTTTGATTGATAATTATCGGATGATTATACGTATGGTACGGATCAATCTTATGGGTACTAGTTAGAGAACTAATACTGGACAGACTCGCATTGAGATCACTGCATGGAAATGTCATAAGTGAATCTCAATATAACTGTATGTCAATAAATCCTTGAACCTGAGATTATCATAGAGTCCAACATGATAACTGCTATGCCTTGACGTAATCCAACGTCATCTGAAACATGGTGATCATAAAGGTTAGCGATCGGAATTAGTGGGAGTCATGTAGAGGGCAATGAATAATCAAGATAGGGATTTGTCCCTCTCTTAAGTGAGAGAGATATCTGCTGGGCCCCTCGATAAGTAGAACTCAAGGAAATGCATGTCCATGCTCAAATGAAGAGTTATTTGATTCAATCAGTCTACTTAAGATCGAGAAAGCATTTGAACATAAATAAGTATGACAAACTCCATGACTCAATGCAAATATGATATCGCATGACAAAGGGATTTGACACATTAAAAGGTTTAATGGACTATTAACTTATATTATTTGGGTAATCATAATGTCTTGCTAGAGTCCGCTTATGATTTATTATTTAATAAGGTATTAAATAATTGCCAACATAATATAAGCCTTTTGGGTCACACGTACGACAATTATAGACAAGTAGGAATAAATATCAACTGGGAATAATAAATATAATATTGGATATTATATTTATAAGGAGATTAAATAATAAGTAATATATATAATATTGGATATTATATATATTGTATTATTTAATAAGTTGAGGGGCAACTAAGCAAATACTAGAGTTTGACTCTAGGTTTTACTTAGTATAAATATAAGGTCTTGGACAAGGAGTTGTAATCAGAAAATAAGACCTAAAAATCGCCACCTTCAAGAACAAGAAAATCGGCCCTCTACTTCCTACTGTAGGAGAACGAAGTCGTTCGTATAATCCTCTTCCCTTAGTTGATCTTGATCAATAGTACAATCCTTCTAGTAAGGAATTTGTGTTGTACTATTTATCAATATTATTCGTAAGGATCTAGCAATCCGGCTTGTGGAATTGTTCGTGTGTGGATCACCAAAAGAGGTATGAGATATTCATGTGCTTCTAGTCCGGATCTAGAACTGTTCAATCGGATTAAGGTAATTCGATTAACCCTTTGATCAAACAATTAAATTACTGCATGAGATCCTAAATTGGGTTTTCACATTTATTATTCCGCTCCGTTTTTACTCCGATTATTTTGTATTCGATGCATAGAAAACCCAACAAAGGGTGGGTTCGTTAGCAACAAAATTAGTTATGCAACATTAGGGCAGTGACATTACGTTCCTACGTGAAATATACTTCACGTTTGATTTGCAAAATAGTCATGCAACTAATTAGTGTTGTCGTAGATGCTGTAGAAAATGACAAATGATGCAAAACCGAGGCAAGAGTTGGACTCTATCTCCGTAAGACGAAATTGCCCCGCACAGTACACACGGTTGAACGACAAACGTCCCCAAGATACAACGGTTTTTCTACGAACTCGATACCTTGTACTAGGAATCGAATTCCGGGCGAACTACTGGATATTCGGGACTTGTAGTATGAACTTAGGCTAGTATAAGTGTATTATTATCTTGATTAATTATGTATGTATAATCATCATCTGCAGGGCTTATTTATAGCCTGTAAATACCCTGTCTGAATCAGTGTGACTTTCTGGATGGATAGACACCTTGTGGTCCGGTGGGAGGGGCTGCATTGGTTCAGAAGAGCCAAACCATTGTGCTGGTTCAGATTAGGCTGAATGGTCCGAACCATTGCACTGGTTAGGTCCTGAACCGCCGCATGTGACCCACACCCGCCAAGTCAAATCATCTATTTGACATGTCACTGCCACGTGTCATCTTATTCACCCGCCATGTCACTTGAGCCACTATCTCAGCTGTCAAAATGAAAGGCTCTTCATAGCTCCTCGCTCCGAGGCATTCGACCGAAGTGAAAAGTGCGCCTACGAAGCGCCCGTCGCGACAAGTGCGACGTGCACGTGCTCGGACTCGGACTCGGACTCGGAAGGTGCTTTGCACCTTCCTCGTAGGATTCGGATTTTAGCCTTAAAAATTAATTAAAGCCAACTAGGGTGCACCATAATGGAGCACACTTGATTGCTCCTTTATGATGGAAACTCCTTTATAAATAGCTCAACTATTCCTTGCTTCTCCAATGTGGAATGGGATTCCACACCACATTCCCAACTATTAAATGGCTTAATTTTGTGCATTAATTACTCATTCATTTCTTAACGAAATTGAACAAGTAAATACACTAAATTAATCTACACAAAATGTAGATTCCAAATATACCATTTAATGTCATTAATTACCATAATTAATTATGGTATTAATTAAGCTATTTTTCCAACAATCCCCCACATGAATGATGATTAATGCAAATGAAATATGCACTAAGTCCCGACGACCTATTATTGCTTCAGGATAGGTAGTAGTTAGCCTTGAACCTTCCTTAGTGTAATGCTATCAAATTTACTCGTTGCTCGATGAACGTGATGTCTTGAACCGGTCAACTTTTATGTAAAGCAAGACAATAACATACACACAATAATAGATCTAATATCTTTCGTTCTCACGTTGTGTCCATTTTGGCCTTGGACCATTTCTTGAATTCATAAGTGTTAATAATTTTATGAAGCGGCCTTACTTTTTCACTTATATAAGTGATCTCCTATAAAGAGTATCATGCCATACTCCACCTATAAAAGGCTATAGGAATCATTAAAAGCTTTAAAAAGCTTACCCTTTACCACAAACTGCAGACTTGCACTTGAACTGCTACGAGAATGGATTTTCAAGTGCTTAACTTGAACTTTCACAGCTTACTTGTCTCATTGAACCAAGTTCTTAGGATCTCCAATCATCCTGGTTGAGTTACCATTATGAAAATTCTCAATGTGCGGATTTCAATCCCATTCCCCTTTCTGCATTATATAATTGATCACGATTAATATCTTTCGTAAACGGATCCGCTATATTGTCTTTTGACTTTACATAGTCAATACACATTATTCCTGTAGTGATCAATTGTCTAATGGTATTGTGTCTTCGATGAATATGTAGAGACTTACCATTATATATACTGTTCTTTGCCATCCCTATGGTTGCCATGCTATCACAATCACTACGCCATAGATGGCCTACAACAACCCTGAAACTGTGTCACCATAGACCTGATTTAATGTTGCCTTAGCCCCGAAAAGGGCAAAGGTAACACCAAAAGTGTGTTGTGTTCTCAGCAGTTTCCTTTGCCCACAAAGGCAACATGCGAACGGCCTAAGGTAACACCCTGTGCTCATGTTACCATAGGAGCCTATGGCAACATATTTGGCACCCTATTGCAACATTTTATCTGTGTTGCATTAGACGTTATAATTTAATAAAATAGATACCAAATTATGTGGGGCACACCTGTGGGCCCATATTGTGGTAACGTGGTTAATGAAACACCAGATAATAACAACTGCAACCCAATGTGTATTGAAAAATATTAACTAATTTCAACACACTAACTACCTATTGCAACACCTCAAATGAACAGAATAAAAATATAGCATTTAAATATTGCATTTCCCATAGAAAAATAATTCTGCATCATTAACCTAGCTATAGTTAAACCAACAAGTATATCGATCCACCAAAAACATCAACCAATCCATTACATCAACCAAATAGACACATGGATGAAAATTGTTCAAAAGAGAAGAACAAATGAATGACATCTAAGAGTTAGGGCCTCCTGTAACTGGAGTTTCGTATTCTTGTGTAATTGGAGTGCAATCTTCTCGCGTAATTGGAGTTCCATCTTCTCGTGTGTCACCAAAAAGTGTTGCACCAATATCAATTTTCAAGTCAGGGTTGGCTTCACCAAATTTTTCCTCCGAAGGGGTTGCATGCCTTCGGGTATCTTTTCCTTGTGTCAGCCACATATGCACTACCACACATTATATAGAACTTGTCAAAATTGAAAATCACCAAAAGAATAAAAGAAACTAAGGAAGTGAATGCATCATAACCAGGATAGGCAAATGTGCTTTGATATTTTTCAAAATAACTAATAATACTTGCAACTATAAACAAATTTCCATATGTCAACTACCATTGGTACTGTGGTTTCATTTTTGAAATTACATAAAATCCCAATATCCCCCTTGCTTGATAATATCTGCAATAAAAGATGCAGTGAATTGTGTTTATGATGTCGGCATAAAAAAATTTGGTAAAAAAAAAAAACAACGATTTCAGATGCTACCTTCTTGTTGAGAGGGAGAGCCTTGAAGCTGTGAGATGACCGGCAACCATCTGGCCTTGAAGTAATATCACTCATGAGGCTGGCTCTGACGCAAAGAAGACATTACAGGTTTAGGGAGAGAAAGGGTCTAAATGGTGTCATGAAACATGTAATAACACTGAGCAAAAACCAAACTTCCAGACCGAGGTCAGAAAAGTTACAAAAATAAGAAAAGGTTTGACTAGCCTCTATATGCATACAGTTAAATGAGCTAATTGGTCTACAACATTCACATATTAACCAAAAGCAGGCAAGAAGACCTACAATTTATGAGTGCCACAAGTTTGGAGAAAAATAATAGAGGAGTCAAGAAGGATGAGGGATTGGAAACAACTGCATGATGAACTGAACACAATCAGCATCTGAAAATATTACCTTCCAGGTTCTCTGCTCCCACAATCTGTGGTTAAGTTAGTGGTCAACATGTGTGAGTCCTGCCACGTGATAAAAAGAGGACAAGAAAACATCATCAACACATCTCAACTCCTGGTAAAGAGTAGTTGCATGCTAGATTGAAGCTGAGTCAAAAGTCTACACACAGTATACTAACAAAATTTCTCTACAATAATAATTTCTCTACAATAATAACAGGAAGTCACTAAATTTACATGTAAAACAAAAATCCAATAAACATTTCACTAAATGACTATATCGAAACAAATCAGTATTTGCAAGAAATGAGACTAACAAATGTAATTAAGCGCCACAAATGAGAATGGCTAAATTGCACAAAAATTGCTAACCTTTTTTGCAATTCTGGTTTATTTTCACACCTTTTAATTTTAGGTTAAAATTGCCGACCTTTTAATTTTTCTCAATTTTCACCCGCTTTATCATTTCCCCCAAATTGAAGTTGAGCTGGACATCGGAGTTGCTTACAAGGCAAATCGGTCCAATTCGATAAACGACGTCGATTAAAGGAAGGAAAATGTCTATTTGGCTAATTTGCATAAAAATTGTTCACCTTTTTTGAAATTTTGGTTTATTTCCCCTCCTTTTTTTTTATTTTAGGATAAATTGACAACCTTTCAATTTTACTCAATTTTCACCTAATTTTTAGACGACGTAATTTTAATTTGTGCCACATAATCGACTAATTCAAGCCACCTCAGCGCCACGTGAGTAATTAAACCATGTCAGTAAATAATTTCACCGAAAAATCAGAATCGGGTGAAAATTGAGAAAAATTGAAAGGTTGACAATTTTAGTCTAAAATTAAAAGGTCGGGAAATAAACAAGAATTGCAAAAAAGGTGAGCAATTTTTATGCAATTTAGCCAATGAGAATCCTTGAATTTACTAAGCAATATGATAAAAAACTTTATCAAACAATGAGGACTCCCCTAATCAATATCGAGGAAATGTAGAAAACAAAATGTAAAAAACATCAGATACAAACATTAAATGAATGAATTTGACATCACAAGCCACACAAGATAACTGAACTCTTATCAGTGACGAGAAGCAATCCAGACGTAAGCTGCTTCAAAAAGACAACCCTCTTCCCCTGAAACCTTCCTGCCAGAATGATCAACACCATCCCTGGTGTAATACTCGCCCTGTAAACACAAACACCCAAAAATACAAATCACCATAAAGCAAATTAACTTTTAAAAGCAAGAAAAGAAAATATATACCTGAGCTTCGTAGGTCTAGGATTGGCGACGAACCCTAGTTGATCAATGATTTGAACAACATACAATGAAGCAGCAGCCTGGATATTCAACTAGTTAATCAATGATTTGAACCACATACAATGAACTTTTCAACTTAAGATGAACCCACATAACTCGATTCAAAATGCACAAGAATAAGATATAATGATCATTTAGCACCCTAAAAAGTTGAAGAACAATAATGGAGTACACCTGTTGAGCTTTCTCCTCATCTTTCCTCTTTTCTCCTCTTCCTTCTGCTTGTTCTTCTGCTCCTTCTTCAGTGCACTGCAAACCATACATTGTAATATCCGTAACTTTCCATTTTTAGCAGTTTCCATTTTAGGTGTATGTCTATTTTTATCAACTCGCTTGTAACCATTTCGACATTGTGAATCTACTTTATTCTTGGAGTTTTTCCATTTGGACGAGTTTTGGAGATGTTTTCATGTAATTTCATTTTATGACATGTTTTGCCGTATGAACGTTCGATTCTCGTAAAACTCATTCATTTTCGTTGTTTCTTAGTTTGTGCAAGTTCGTATGGTTGATTTGGTCATGTTGAGACTTTCGGTTTGTAAATCCGACGTCATTTCGTGATTTTCGGGCACTTGGGCTATTTTTGTAATTTCCTATAAGTTTAGGGAAATTCATCTCCTTGTCGTATTTTGGACTCCTCGGTAGTTGGAAGTACATTTACTGTCGAACACTCAGCTTCGTTGTTATGAATACCTCGTATTTACACATTTGATTCTATCATCATGTTGTGGTTTGTCGTTGGATCGACTGTGCAGAATTAGTGTTCAGATCTGGTATCTGCTACGTGCATAACGTACGTTATGCGTGATCCATAACGTACGTTATGACTTTTCCCAATTTAGTACAGACGTTTGGTTACGTACGTTAACCAGTATTGGGTTACGTATGTAACCATCATAACGTACGTTAACAACTTGTGTTAACGTACGTAACGCGCTGTCAGCGTTTTTAAATCTAACTTAACCTCAGTCGTTTCTTTTCATTCTTCTTCAACCCTTCTCGCGACGTGAGTGTTCTTGAGCGCCTTTGGAGCAATTTGTCCAGAGCAATCCATGGATTTCCTCTAGAGATTGATTATTGTGTACCAAGGGAGATTAATCTACATCAGTCGAATCCAAGGTATTTCCTCAGGAACCCTAACTTTGACGAATTTGGGGGTTTTTCGGGATTCTAGGGATTAGTTCCGAATTGTTCAACTATGTTATGATTTTCCTTACCGATTGTGGTTTTTGGGTGATTCCAAATCCATTTTCCTTGATTTTAATCCGTGAATTATCAATACGGGGAGATTTTGCGTAAACCCTCGCCCGTATCGATTGAACGTCTATTGTCGTGTATTGTAATCGGGGTTATGGGTGCATTCCATTCGATTATTGATGTTCATTGGGACTGAGTTATGTTAATTCTTCGTTTAGGAACCGTCGTTTTCCATTCGGATCGTCCGTAATCGTTTTTCACTTCCGATTCTTCGAAGATGTCACAAAGGCAAGTACTTTACATTTGTTTACATGTTCTAGTATTTGAATTATGTCTTTATTGTGGTCGTTGTGGATGGAAATGTGTATTTTCACCTAGGGATGGTCCGACGGGGCCTCTAGGGATACGTATTGCCGTGAGTCTGCGTATCACGAACTGTGGTTAGCCACCCAGGGATGTTCGACGGGGCTCTGCGGGGTACGGTGGCCATAAGTCTCGTACTAACGGTTAACTTTAAATTGTGATTTGTTGGAGATAATGTGTTTTGTGATTGTACATTGTAAATATTCCGGAATATAAAATGTTTTCTAAAATGATTTTGGCGCATATATTCATCCGATTAGAATGTAGTTCAAATGGATTGTACTTGCACTAGCAGTTGTCGCTAACCCCTTAAATGGGGGAAATACTTTTTGTATTTCAGGTATCGATCATGGGGACAAGCGAGCACTTGAGCCGTATGAGGATGATGGGCAAGCGTGATACTGTTCAACAATCATTTGTTGGTGTTCAGTTCTGTCATTTATTATTGATGTCTTGTTTTGGGATTTCCGTATTATAAAATTGGTTTAAGTACTCGAGTACTTCCTTTTCAAATTGTTAATGTTGTGTCCACGTTTTGGGAAATGGATTGATGTTGGATTCTATTTGTCGGATTGTAGTCTTTTATTTGAATTGCCATTTTATTGATAATTGTATGTCGTCGTCGAATGTCTTGTTGGTACGTTAGCCTGGTTGATTCCACAGTGTGGGGTCCACGGCGCTGTAATATGCCCCGATCGTCTTGGGGGTGTTACAGAATATGGTATCAGAGATTAGGTTTGTGGATACCTAGGATGTCGGTTAATTGTGTCTAGTCAAGTGTCGTTTTTGGGACAGTATCACTGTTATGCCATCATCTCAGTACGCCGGTGCTCGTAAGTTTTTCCTAACTTGACTCGTTTCACCGTTCTGTTCTATTCCTGTCTTAGTATCTTGTTGCGTTTTGCGTTTGAATTGTACTTACCCGTTACTTCTTCAGAATTCATGCTGGTAGGGGACGCGGATGCGGTAGGGGACGTGGCGCAGCCGGTGGGGCGGCCATGTCCGATCACTCGGGAACTGATTCGGCGATGCCTTCTTTGTCAGTGTTCCCCCTAGTTCCGGAGGTCAGCAGGACCAATCTGCTAGCTCCGGTAATGCTAATGAGAATGTTGGAGTGGCTAATATTTTGCAACAAGTAGCGAACCAGATGACGCTACTGACTCAGGCCGTTCTGGTCGGCCAAGCCAATGCCAACCCAGTTCCGCCTACTGGATCTGGCAATGACAAGTTACTTCAGGACGTGATTCGTATGCATCCTCCGCAGTTTGATGGTTCTTCCGACCCTTCCGGATGGGAGAGTTGGCTTTTTGAGATGGAAAAAGTATTTGAGGCTGCTAATTGTTCTGAGGAGAGGAAAGTACCCATTGCTCAGTACTTCCTCGCCAAGGAGGCAGCAACGTGGTGGCAAGCGGTGAAACCGCATGACCGGGCAGCCACGTGGGCAGAGTTTCAGGATCTGAGGGAAGATGAATTTTGTCCATGGCCAGTGAAAGAGGGGAGGATCCGAGCCTTCTTTGAGGCTAAGCCCCAAGATGTTCCTATTTCTCAAGCTATCAAAGACTACAATCAACAGCTGCATTATGTGAGAAACCAAGTCTGAGATGAGCTTGATAAGATCCGCCACTTTGATATGCGGATGAAACCGAGGGTGCGCCACTACATGTCTTTGGGGTGCGCCATTGGTCTGGGGTGCACGACTTTGAAAGAGTATCAGAATAAGGCGATGGCTTACGAGATGTCGTTTTCTGCGACAGAGACGGCAACCGAAGGAAAGAAGCAGAAGACCTCCGGTCAATTTTCGGGAGGCAAGTCTGGAGGGTATCCGAAGGCTCAGTCTGGTTCGCGAGTCTTCGGGAGTCAGTCGCCGTCAGTTGGGAGAGGAAACGGTTCTAGGTTTTCTCCTACTGGTTCCGTTCGTGGTCCTACGTGCTTCAACTGTAGTCGTCCGGGCCACATGATGAGTGAGTTTGATAGGCCTCCGATTCAGTGTCTTGCTTGTGGTCGGATGGGTCACCGTGCTAAGTTTTGTACGGATGCAGCTCGGGCTCCAGTTACTCAGATATCAGCCCCAGCTGCGGGAGAGCCGAGTGCGAATCAGGCACCGACAGTTCCTCATCCGCAGCAGAGTTTTGGTAGAGGTCGAGGACGTGGGCAGCCTTCTAGAGGGGGAGCTTCTAGTGCGGGGTCTGTTCCGCCCCGAGTTTATGAGATGAGACGAGCAGGAGACCCAGACACGACAGTGGCTATAGGTACCGTTCACATCCTTGACCATCCTGTTTCCGTATTATTTGATTCTGGTGCTACGCATTCTTTCATATCTATGGATTGCGTGCGTCGTCTACATGTTGATTGCCTTGTTGCTTGTGAGACTTTTGTTGTTAGACTTCCTAGTGGGGATAGCATCGTGGGGGATCGTGAGATTAGAGATTTTCCTGTGAGTATTTCGGGGAGGGTTTGGCCTTTTAATCTGATTGCGGTAGATATTAGAGATGAGGATTTGATTCTGGGTGAGGATTGGCTGGACCGTCATGGGGCGATCATGAATTATAGAACAAGAACCGTTTCGATGTTAGCCTCTGACGGTACCGAGCATGCTTTTGTGGGGCGTAAGCGGAATAGCCAGAGACTCCTGATCAGCGCCTTGAGGGCGGTGAGACTTCTTCGAGGAGGTTGCACGGGCTATTGGTGTTACGCTTTGAGATCGGAAGAAGGGGGAGTCGAGCTCTCGTCTATTCCAGTAGTGTGTGAGTATCCTGATGTTTTTCCAGACGAGTTGTCGGGTTTGCCGCCGGACCGAGAGGTTGAGTTTAACGTCGATTTAGAGCCGGGTGCAGCCCCGATTTCTAAGACGCCATACCGTATGGTGCCTGCCGAGATGCTTGAGTTGAAGAAACAGTTGGGAGAGCTGCTAGACATGGGGTATATTTGACCGAGCGCTTCACCTTGGGGCGCACCAGTCCTGTTTGTGAAGAAGAAGGATGGGTCACTTCGTTTGTGTATCGACTACCGAGAGTTGAACAAAGTGACCATCAAAAACAAGTATCCGCTCCCGATGATTGATGACTTGTTTGATCAGTTGCAAGGGGCAACTGTGTTTTCGAAGATTGATTTGAGATCGGGGTATTATCAGCTCCGAGTAAAGGATACCGATATTCCGAAGACGGCCTTTCGGACGAGATATGGTTACTATGAGTTTGTGGTTATGCCTTTTGGGCTAACCAACGCCCCAGCCGTGTTCATGCAGCTTATGAACAAAGTCTTTATCGAGTACCTCGATAAGTGTGTAGTCATTTTTATCGATGACATCCTGATTTACTCGAGGAGCGAGGAGGAGCACGCCCGTCATTTGCATATTGTGTTAGATATTTTGAGAACTCAGCATCTTTTTGCGAAATTCTCAAAGTGTGAGTTTTGGTTGCGGGAGGTTATGTTTCACGGTCATGTAATCTCAGCCGAGGGTGTTCGTGTGGACCCACATAAGGTAGAGGCAGTGCTGGATTGGGCATCGCCCAAGAATGTGAAGGAGGTCCGCAGTTTTCTGGGATTAGCCGGGTATTACCGTAGATTTGTCGAGGGGTTCTCTAAGCTTGCTCGACCGCTGACTCAGTTGTTACAGAAGTCAGAAAAGTTTGTGTGGACCGATGAGAGGCAGAATAGTTTTGAGGAGTTGAAGAAGCGGTTGACGACCGCTCCTGTTTTGGCTTTACCGAATGGTAATGAGGGTTTCTCAGTTTTTAGCGATGCTTCGGGCCAAGGGCTCGGATGCGTACTTATGCAGCACGGGAGGACGATTGCCTATGCTTCCCATCAGTTGAAACCGTACGAGTTGAATTACCCTACGCACGATCTTGAGTTGGACGCAGTTGTATTTGCGCTAAAGATCTGGCGTCCTTACTTGTATGGCTCGTCATGTCAGATTTTCACCGATCACGAGAGCCTGAAGTACATTTTTATGCAGAAAGAGCTTAATATGAGACAGAGGAGATGGTTGGAGTTGATTAAGGACTACGACCTCGAGATTCTATATCATCCGGGCAAGGCAAATGTGGTGGCACATGCCTTGAGCCGGAAATCGGTAGTGCTTCGGGCGCTTGAGTTGCTTACGGCTCAGTCAGGACTTCAACGAGAATTTATGAGGTTGAGTATTGAGGTTGTACTACCAGAGAGTTCCGGGCAGTTGCGTACACTTGAGATTTCATCGTCCTTAGTCGACGACATTAAGTCGGGACAGTTAGAGGACCCGATGTTTATTTAGCTTCGAGAGAGTGTAGGGAAGGGGAAAGCCATGGGATTCGTTATTCATGAGGATGGTGTGTTGAGATTCCGAGGTCGGTTGTGTGTTCCGAACGACTTGGAATTGAGGCAGAGTATTGTGCGAGAGGCTCATGCGCCACCTTAGTCAGTCCATCCGGCTCGAGTAAAATGTATAAAGATTTGAGGAAAAATTTCTGGTGGAACGATATGAAGAATGAGGTAGTTCAGTTTGTGGCTAAGTGTTTGACTTGTCAGCAAGTCAAGATTGAGCATCAGCGGCCAGCCGGGTTGTTGAAACGACTTCCCGTCCCAGAGTGGAAGTGGAAGGATATCTCTATGGATTTTGTCACGGGTTTACCGAGGACGAAGACTGGTATGAATATGGTGTGGGTGATTGTAGACTGACTGACTAAGTCGGCGCATTTTCTGGGCATCAAGGATACTTGGGGTCCAGAAAAATTGGCTTGTATTTTTATCGCGCAGATAGTGAGACTTCATGGTACGCCGAAGACCATTATTTCGGACAGAGATGGCCTATTTGTATCGCATTTTTGGCAGGTGGTACATAAAGCATTAGGGACACAGTTACGTTTGAGCACTTCTTTCCATCCCCAGACCGATGGGCAGTCCGGGCGTACTATTCAGACGTTCGAGGATATATTGCGCGCGTGTGCATTAGATTGGAGTAGTGACTGGGAGGAACATTTGGCCTTGATTGAGTTTACTTATAATAATAGCTGGCATGTGTCGATTAAGATGGCACTGTATGAGGCACTTTATGGCCGACGTTGCCAATCGCCGATATGTTGGGATGAGCCGTCCGATCTAGTTGGCACCGAGCCATACCTCGTGTTAGAGACGAGGGAGAAAGTTGAGTTGATTAGAAAGAGAATATTGGCTGCTCAGAGTCGACAAAAGTCTTATGCGGATGTTAGGCGTCGACCTCTGGAGTTTGCGGTGGGAGATCATGTTCTGTTGAGAGTGTCTCCGTCGAAGGGAGTTTTCCATTTCGGGAAAAAGGGGAAGCTCAGCCCGAGGTATATTGGGCCTTTCGAGATATTGGAAAGAGTCGGTGAGTTGGCATACCGTTTGGCTTTACCTCCGTCGCTGAGTCATGTTCATAGCGTATTTCACATTTCCCAGTTGAGGATGTACGTTCCGGACCCATCCCACATTTTTTATTTTAGAGACGTGGAGATCGAGAAGGATGTTACATTTGAGGAGAGGCCCGTCAGGATTTTGGAGCGTCGAGACAAGCAGTTAAGCCACAAAACCATTCCTTTGGTTAAGGTGCAATGGTCGAGGCATGGAGTAAAAGAAACGACGTGGGAGTTAGAGGAGGATATGCGTTCGAGACACCCTGAGCTTCTTGATACCTAAGTTTCGGGACAAAACTTTATTTTAGAGGGGGAGAATGTAATATCCGTAACTTTCCATTTTTAGCAGTTTCCATTTTTGGTGTATGTCTATTTTTATCGACTCACTTGTAACCCTTTAGACATTGTGAATCTACTTTATTCTTGGAGTTTTTCCATTTGGACGATTTTTGGAGATGTTTTCACGTAATTTCATTTTATAACATGTTTTGTCGTATGAACATTCGATTCTCGTAAAACTCATTCATTTTCGTTGTTTCTTGGTTTGTGCAAGTTCGTATGGTTGAGTTGGTCATGTTGAGACTTTCAGTTTGAAAATCCGACGTCGTTTCGTGATTTTCGGGCACTTGGGCCATTTTTGTAATTTCCTATAAGTTTAGGGAAATTCTTCTCCTTGTCGTATTTTGGACTCCTTGATAGTTGGAAGTGCATTTACTGTCGAACACTCATCTTTGTTGTTATGAATACCTCGTATTTACACTTTTGATTCTATCCTCGTGTTGTGGTTCGTCGTTGGATCGACTGTGCAGAATTAGTGTTCAGATCTGGGATCTGCTACGTGCATAACGTACGTTATGCGTGATCCATAACGTACGTTATAACTTTTCCCAATTTAGTACAGAAGTTTGGTTACGTACGTTAACCAGTATTGGGTTACGTACGTAACCATCATAACGTACGTTAACAACTTGTGTTAACGTATGTAACGCGCTGTCAGCATTTTTAAATCTGACTTAACCTCAGTCGTTTCTTTTCATTCTTCTTCAACCCTTCTCGCGACGTGAGTGTTCTTGAGCGCCTTTGGAGCGATTTGTCCAGAGCAATCCATGGATTTCCTCTAGAGATTGATTATTGTGTACCAAGGGAGATTAATCTACAACATTCACATCTTCCATCAGTCGAATCCAAGGTATTTCCTCAGGAACCCTAACTTTGACGAATTTGGAAGTTTTTCGGGATTCTAGGGATTAGTTCCGAATTGTTCAACTATGTTATGATATTCCTTACCGATTGTGGTTATTGGGTGATTCCAAATCCATTTTCCTTGATTTTAATCCGTGAATTATCAATACGGGGAGATTTTGCGTAAACCCTCGCCCGTATCGATTGAACGTCTATTGTTGTGTATTGTAATCGGGGTTATGGGTGCATTCCATTCGATTATTGATGTCCATTGGGACTGAGTTATGTTAATTCTTTGTTTAGGAACCATCGTTTTCCATTTGGATCATCCGTAGTCGTTTTTCACTTCCGATTCTTCGAAGATGTCACAAAGGTAAGTACTTTACATTTGTTTACATGTTCTAGTATTTGAATTATGGCTTTATCGTGGTCGTTGTGGATGGAAATGTGTATGTTCACCTAGGGACGGTTCGACGGGGCCTCTAGGGATACGTATTGCCGTGAGTGTGCGTATCGCGAACTGTGGTTAGCCACCCATGGATGTCCGACGGGGCTCTGCGGGGTACGTGGCCGTGAGTCTTGTACCAACGGTTAACTTTGAATTGTGATTTGTTGGAGATAATATGTTTTGTGATTATACATTGTAAATATTCCGGAATATAAAATGTTTTCTAAAATGATGTTGGCGCATATATTCATCTGATTAGAATGTAGTTCAAATGGATTGTACTTGCACTAGCAGTTGTCGCTAACCCCTTAAATGGGGGAAATACTTTTTGTATTTCAGGTATCGATCGTGGGGACAAGCGAGCACTTGAGCCGTATGAGGATGATGGGCAAGCGTGATACTGTTCAACAATCATTTGTTGGTGTTCAGTTCTGTCATTTATTATTGATGTCTTGTTTTGGGATTTCCGTATTATAAAATTGGTTTAAGTACTCGAGTACTTCCTTTTCAAATTGTTAATGTTGTGTCCCCATTTTGGGAAATGGATTGATGTTGGATTCTATTTGTCGGATTGTAGTCTTTTATTTGAATTGCCGTTTTATTGATAATTGTATGTCGTCGTCGAAAGTCTTGTTGGTACGTTAGCCTGGTGGATTCCACATTGTGGGGTCCACGGCGCTGTAATATGCCCCGATCGTCTTGGGGGTGTTACATACATGGTCCAAGGCAATCAAAACCAAAGCCCTAATTCTCAGAATTGATTGAATTACATAATGAAATAGAGAAGAGTGGCTTACTTTTTGCTTAGTTTAGCGCATTCTCCTTCCATTGTCAAATCGGAGACAGCCTTGGTTGTTTTGTCAACAGCTTTCTCCATAACAATCGCGACTCACCTCTGAAACGTACGAGAGGGAAAGAGAGAGGAGCAGAGGAGGCACTTTCAGACGAGGAAGGGTTTGAGGGTTCTTTCTGAGAGATGCTAGGGTTTTTAGTTTAAGCGGGTCGGGTCTCCGGTTTTCCCCAACTTTCTTTTTTTCTTTTTTTTTTTCTCTTTTCGGTTTATTGTTTAACTAGATGCTACTTTTTTCTAGGGATGGGACTTTCGGTTATTGAGTAAAAAAAATTGTACTCATTATCCGAACCGAAATAAAATTTTCGGGTACGCTTCCTCATTTTTTTTGCATTATCCAAAAATACCCGAACTGAAATTATATCAGGTATTTTTATCGGTTCTTCGGTTATTTCTAACAAGTGAAAATATAGTATGTACTATGTATATTTCCAAGAGTATTCGAAAATATGTAGAATATAGTATATACCCAAAAATGTAAAATAACCGAAAACATATAGAATAACAAAAAATATATAGAATAATCGGGTATTTCGGTTATTTTTAACATGAATTTTATGTATATCGGTTTCTCGGGTATTTCGGAGTTCGGAAAATCAATAACCGTTATCCGAACTTTAGTTTAAAGTAGGATCCAATAACAAACAAAAAACACGATTTTTTTTCCAATAACCGCCGAACCGAACCGTTTTTATCTTTTTGGTTCGATTATTCGATCCTAAGTCCCAGCCCTACTTTTTTCTTTTCTTTAAAAGAGAAACTACCGTTAAATATAAACGCTCCAATAATAAGTGGATAATTCATCTTCACCAATGTATGTGTGTTTTCACCGATGATTATTAATATTAATAATCAGTTTCAATTTTATGCATTGTATTCTATTTCCAGTCATTATATCATAATATTTTATAATGATTATAATTATTATTATATGTAGATATTCATGTTGAGAAAAATATTATGGATAGAATAATTATTTAATTATTTTCCATGAGAATATATATTATTGTGATATGTGTGATTTCCACTATTCTTGTATATTAATAGTCTAAGGCAACACAGGCATAGTATTGCAGTGTGTAACACCTATTTATAGCTACAGCAACACATATTTATGTCTACGGTAACACAAAGGTTACAAGGTTGCGATAGGACAAAAAATTCATAACTACTGCAACACCTGAGAAGGCAACACCATGCCCATGAGGTGGCGATAGGCCATCTATGGCGTAGTGAATGTATCATAACGGGAGGCAAAGGTTTTTCCCAACAGGGAATATCTTCCAAGAAGTTTCTTAACCATTCGGCTTCTTCGCCGGCTTTGTCTAAAGCAATAAACTCCGATTCCATTGTAGATCGGGCTTTGCATGTTTGCTTAGAAGATTTCCATGATATTGCTCCTCCACCAATGGTAAATACATAACCTCTTGTGGATTTAGAGTCTTTAGTGCCGGATATCCAGTTGGCATCACAATATCCTTCCAAAACAGCTGGATATCTCGAATAGTATATACCATGATTGACGGTGCTCAACACTCTTGTCAATGCGGTCCAATGATCCTTTATGGGATTACTCGTAAACCGACTCAGTTTACTAATAGAATATGCTATGTCTGGCCTTGTACAATTTGATAAGTACATTAGGCTTCCAATTATCCTAGCATATTTTGTTTGTGATATGGGTTCTCTTCGATTTTTGGCTAAGTGTAAACTTAAGTCAACAGGTGTCTTAGCCGGAGGTAGATCTTATGCCTTGAAATTCTTAAGCACATTCTCAACATAGTGAGATTGTGATAAAACTATTCCATTGGGTGTTCTGGAGATCTTGATTCCTAGAATCACATCGGCTAATCCCATATCCTTCATGTCGAAGTTCTTCTTTAACATTTCCTTAGTGCCTATGATGATTTTATTATTGCTACCCATAATTAGCATATCATCAACGTATAGACACACAATGACAAAATTGTCAGATGTACCTTTGATGTACACACATTTATCACATTCATTGATTTTGAAACCATTTGACATCATTACTTGGTCAAATTTCTCATGCCATTGTTTGGGTGCTTGCTTAAGTCCATATAAAGACTTAACAAGTTTACAAACTTTGTTTTCTTGGCCGGGAACCACGAACCCTTCGGGTTGTTCCATATAAATTTCATCTTCTAAATCTCCATTTAGAAAGGCAATTTTTACATCCATTTGGTGTATCTCAAGATTGTACAATGCTGTTATTGCAAGTAGCGTTCTAATGGATGTAATCCGAGTAACTGGTGAGTATGTATCAAAGTAATCATACCCTTCCTTTTGTTTGTATCCTTTGGCTACCAAACGTACCTTGTATTTGTCAATAGATTTATCACCTTTGTATTTCTTCTTGAGAATCCACTTGCAACCTAAAGGTTTATTTCCCGGAGGAAGATCAACAATATGCCAAGTGTGATTGTTCAAGATTGACTCAATTTCACTATTAATAGCTTCTTGCCATAGATCGGCATCGGAACTAGACAATGCTTCCTTGATTGTCTTTGGTTCGTCTTCTAAAGAGTAGACTACAAAATCCAGACCAAAGGTTTTTGCAGTTTTTATTCTTTTTCCTCGCCTTGGTTCCGGTGTTGGTCCATTACTATTTGGCGAGATTTCATCATAAGTCCTCTTTTTCGAACTTATTTCATTCTTTTCTTTCTTAGGGAATATAGTTTCGAAAAATATGGCATTTCTTGATTCTATAATCATTCCCTCATTTATATCGAGTACTTCCGATTTGTGTACCAAAAATCGGTACGCACTACTATTGTTTGCATATCCTATGAAAATGCAATCAACCGTTTTTGGTCCTATTTTTACTTGCTTGGGTTTCGGTACTTCAACTTTTGCTAAGCACCCCCACACTTTTAAATATTTATAGGACGGCTTCCTTCCTTTCCATAATTCATATGGAGTTTTATCTTGCTTCTTTTTGGGTAATTTATTCAAACTTTTATTGGCTGAAAGAATAGCTTCTCCCCACATGTTAAGTGATAGGCCCGAGCTTATCAACATAGCATTCATCATTTCCTTCAATGTTCTATTCTTTCGTCCGGCAACACCATTCGATTGGGGTGCATAAGGTGCAATCGTTTGGTGAATAATGCCATTTTCATGACAATATTCTTCAAAAGGTGCAACATATTCACCACCTCGATCACTTCGAATCATTTTGATTTTGGTGTTGAGTTGGTTTTCGACTTCTGTTTTGTATGAAAGCTTCGAATGCTTCTTCTTTGCTTCTCAAAAGATACACATAACAAAATCTTGTACAATCATCTATAAAAGTTATAAAATAATTCTTTCCACCTCTTGTTTGCACAAGTTTTAAATCACACAGATCGGTGTGAATCAATTCAAGAGGTTTTGTCGATCTTTCCACGGAATGAAAAGGAGATTTTCCCATTTTTGCTTCAACACAGATTTCACACCTTTTGTGTTGATCGAAAGTCATTTTTGGCAATAAATCTAAATTTACTAAACGACTTAGTATATTTAGATTTGCATGTCCTAATCTATCATGCCATAAATTAGGAGACTCAACCAAATAAATAACTTTATTGTTTATTTCATTTCCACCACGTACATTGATAGCATTCAGTTTGAAAAGGCCGTTATCTATATAGTCTTTTTCGATAAAGTGACCATTTTTAGTTATTACAACTTTATCCGCTTCAAATACTAGCCTAAATATGTCTGGAACATGTAGCACATTCTTGAGCGTCAATTTCAATCCCGACGTCATCTTGAGTATAACCTCTCCAGTTCCGACAACATTTGAGGCAGCGGAGTTTCCCATGTACAACTTTCTTTCTTCGGTGACGGGCTCGTATGAGGAGAACATGGTTTTATCGGCACAAATATGTTTAGTAGCACCGGTGTCCACCCACCATCCGACTGGGATTCCGACCATATTGATTTCATCTACAACTTCACTCAGATCAAGACTGGACAAATCGACGGGTACATACTTATTTTCGATAACATTTGCTTGATCTCTCTTCTTGTCCTTCTTTGGTTTGCGGCAATTTTTCGCCATATGCCCGAATTTACCGCAGTTGTAGCATTCTTCTTTGATCTTCTTTTGATTCTTCGAGTCTTGCTTCTTCCCATTAAATTTCCGATTTTTGTTGTTGCTTGACTCGATGAGGTTTGATTTTGCCTCCATAGATGACTTGTTCATCTTGACATCGGTCTTCCGATTGTCCTCTTCGATCCTTAGTTGCACAATAAGATCTTCAAGGGCCATTTCCTTGCGTTTATGCTTGAGGTAGTTTTTGAAGTCCTTCCACATCGGGGGCAACTTCTCGATTATGGCAGCAACTTGAAAGGATTCAGACAAGCTCATTCCTTCTGCCAAAATATCGTGCAGGATCAACTGTATTTCCTGCACTTGCTCGAGAACAGTTTTGGTGTCCACCATTTTAACGTCTAGAAAACAACCCACGATGAACTTCTTCAAACCGAAATCTTCTGTTTATATTTTGTCTCCAACGAGTCCCACAACTCTTTGGACGTTTTGATTATGGAATAAACACTGTAATGTGTGTTATCCAGCCCATTCAAAATATAGTTCCGACATAAGAAGTCGCTATGATGCCATGCATCCAATGCCGTGCGTTTCTGGGTGTCAGTTTCATCATCCCCCACAACAGGAGGAGATTCGGAAAGAAAGTGACAGAGGTTGAGAGTAGTAAGGTAGAACAGCATTTTTGATTGCCAACGTTTGAAATCAGTACCTGAAAATTTCACGGGTTTCTCGGCATGGGCAGGAGCATGAACATTGTTGTTTGACGACGCCATCTTCTACAGAAAATTTCGTCTTACGATCGTTCTTGTAGTATGAACTTAGGCTAGTATGAGTGTATTATTATCTTGATTAATTATGTATGTATAATCATCATCTGCAGGGCTTATTTATAGCCTGTAAGTGCGCCTACGAAGCGCCCGTTGCGACAAGTGCGACGTGCACATGCTCAGACTCGGACTCGGAAGGTGCTTTGCACATTCCTCGTAAGATTCGGATTTTAGCCTTAAAAATTAATTAAAGCCAACTATGGTGCACCATAATGGAGCACACTTGATTGTTCCTTTATGATGGAAAGTCCTTTAT
Source organism: Orobanche coerulescens (assembly GCA_033398695.1). Taxonomy (NCBI): domain Eukaryota; kingdom Viridiplantae; phylum Streptophyta; class Magnoliopsida; order Lamiales; family Orobanchaceae; genus Orobanche; species Orobanche coerulescens. Next base: position 836,345 of record JAWKAU010000036.1, on the reverse strand, counting down.
AAATAGCTCAACTTTTCCTTGCTTCTCCAATGTGGGATGGGTTCCACACCACATTCCCAACTATTAAATGGCTTAACTTTGTGCATTAATTACTCATTCATTTCTTAACGAAATTGAACAAGTAAATACACTAAATTAATCTACATAAAATGTACATTCCAAATATACCATTTAATGTCATTAATTACCGTAATTAATTATGGTATTAATTAAGCTATTTTTCCAACAATTAGCAACACAAATCTAATTTTGGTCCTGATTTCACCGGATTACAATGTTTATGGTGAAACCAGGAACCGGATCGAGATTCATTTTGCTATTGCCCTAAACGTGCATAGTCAGAATTTGCTTGCCCAACAAAAACATTATGAGCTTTGTTGGTGTAGGTCCTATGATTGATTGTCTTGCATGCTTGCAGGCACACTCCTACTGGCTCTACATTGTGCCATGGGGTCCGTACAAAGCTGTAAACTACATTAAAGAATATTACGGCAATCCCAATGATTTTGGCTGAAAATGGTAGTCTAATCTATATTATATAAAACTTATCCCCCTTAATTTAATGTGGAAGGAGGATTTATATCACTTATTCATATTAAAGGAATACATATGAAGAGTTTTAATTGTAACTTTTAATGTAAATAAACTAATTTAATGCAAATCCACCTTCTAATACACAAGGTGATTAAAATGAACTTTTAAATGATAGTATAAATTACAAGATGATTAAATTTTAGCTATGAAATCTTAGATACAATCGGTGCATCGCACGGGTTGAATAAACCAAAAACAACCCCGGAGCAACATACGGGTTAGTAAAGTCTCATTTCATATAACTAATTACATAGACTAAAATAAAAGGACAATAACAATAAAAAAAACATATAAACTTCTCTAAAAGGCATTTAAATTCTGCCATCTCTGCTCATTCAACCGTCTGCTCCAACATTACGTACAAAACACGTAGATATTCAACCAAAAACCGTACATCGCACGGGTTGGATAATGCCTCGTACTACATATTTTTCACCTTATTTGAAATAAATCACTTATTTTCAGAACCTGCTCAATCTAACATGACTTGCAATATTGGACAGGAATGGATCAGCCAGGCAACCTGACACTCCCAGGTGTTCTGAACGACATGACGAGGATCAATTACTACAAAAGCTATCTACAAGAACTAAGGGGGAGGGAGTGGTCACCTAATACCCTAGTTGCCACATCACCTCTATCCAATAAAAACCCTCCAACTCAAAACTACCCAATTCTACCCTAACACTACCCTAAGTGGAAGGAGTGGTCACCTATACTACCCGATTTTTTTTTGTTCATACATAAAATCACATACAATATTAAAATAAAAACATACCATTTCATTAAAAATAAAAACAGTACATAATACTTAAAAAAAAACATTACATAAAAACATACCCGATTTTTTTTTTCATACATGAAATCACATACAATATAAAAACTTTACTGCCGTGAAACTTTTTTTCGAACGCGCGTCGTAGCCTTCTTGAAATATGGGTATCTCGCTTCAATGTCGCCCACTATTTGCAAAAACATGCTTTTCTCCATTCGAAATTTTTTTTAAAGTACTCTTCGTTGTACTTTGGTGTTTCAACGAACCAATCATTCTCCAATGTTTGAAGACCTATTTCTCGTTGACGATTTACGCTAGTTCGGCTAGAGCTTGTCGTGTCTTCAAGGTACTGAGCCGCTTGAACCATAAGTTGCAACGAGCTACCTGTGGATATCTCGTCGGACGAAGACGGAATAATGCATTCGAATTCGGAAGAATCGGAAGACATTTTAGTAATTATTTTTTGTTTTGGAGAGATTAGTGTGTTTTTATTTTGAAAAAATGAGTTGAAAAGGTTTGATTTTATAGGGATTTTTTTTTTATTTTAACTAGCCGTTCAACGACTAGATTTTTCAAAAAGAAACCCCCCCCCCATCGATCGGCTTCAGAAGCCGCATGGTAACACCGCCCGCCTTACCCGAGGCCCCAGCGGCGGTGTTACCGCTCGGGTAAGGGTACCCGATTCCCTTACCCGAGCCCCACTCCCTCCCCCCTAAAAAAGACTATCAACGAGGGAGCTAACGTGATTGGCTATTTCCAGTGGACATTCATGGACAAACTAAGAAAGACTCGGGTCGGACCTGGACCCGCGGGCCTTTCTTTAATTAGCAAAATAAAATGTGTTTGCATTACCAAGGTTTTGAACCCTGGTCATCCGCCCGTGCCTTCTGCACGACTTACAAAGTGGGCTATAGTTTTCTTTTAGAAATTATCTCACGAATGTTTTATAAAAGGAAGGAAATCTATTTTAATATTGCAAAATAAATAACGCAGCCAAGGGTACTTGAACCCGCGTTGGCTCAAGCCGAAGGCTGCGCCCGGACCATCTTGGCTAGGGCACCTTTTTCTTTAATTAGCAAAATAAAATGTGTTTGCATTACCAGGATTTTGAACCCTGGTCATCCGCCCATGCCTTCTGCACGACTTACCAAGTGGGCTGCAGTTTTCTTTTGGAAATTATCTCACGGATGTTTTATAAAAGGAAGGAAATTTGTATTAATATTTCAAAATAAATACCGCAGCCAAGAGTACTCGAACCCGCGCTGGCTCAAGCCGAAGGCTGCGCCCGGACCATCGTGGCTGGGGCACCTTTTTGTAATTCTTGTTCACTGATTTTCTACTTGACCCCTGTTTTGAAAAATCAAAATTAACGTCTAAAAATGCATTTTTGCGGCAGGCGGGATTTGAACCCGCTAGGGATCCAGATTGTTAATTTTTTAAAGAGTTTTAATATATTCTGATTGTCAGACAGATTGATTATTTAGTATATTACATGTATTATTAATTATTTTACTAATTATTTATGGTATGTGTATGGTGGCATAACCATAAAGTGACCAATGTGATTGGATAATTTATTTTCTTATGGGTTGGTTTTACGGCCTGCGTGTCGTTTAATTATAATTGGTTTAACGGCATGCGAGTCGTCTATTTAAATTGTTTATTATTTTACGGTCTTCGCACTACGCCATAAATGGCCTTCGGCAACCACATAATTGTGTTACCTTAGACCCAAATTTCTATTGCCACAGATTCAAAATGGACAAAGGTAACATTTTAGCTAAGTTGCTCTGTGAGCAGTAGCCTTTGGACTCAAAGGCAACATGTGGATCATCCTAAGCTAACATAGGATTATTTGTTACCTAAGGACCCTACAGCAACATCCTAAGAACCCTACAGCAACACCATATTCGTGTTGCAATAGACTTTATAATTTTGTAAAATATATAGCCAATTTAGTGGGTTACACATGCGGGGCCCATTTTGTGGGTCCCACAGGTCATGCCCACCGGTGGGACCCACTTAGTGGGGCCAGCTGGTGGGGCCCATATATGGGACCCACTTTTCGTGGGGCCGTTAGTGGAGCCTACTTTGTGGGGCCCACGAGTGGGGCCACAAATATGCAGCAATTTTTAGTCTAGTGCAACACCTATATTACCAATTGCAACAAACTAGGTGTTACCAATGAAAGACATTTGCAACATATATATATATATATATATATATATATATATATATTACCTAAGGTAACACCTTCATTTTAACAAAATAAAAATGTAAATTTTAAATTTAGCATTTTCCATTAGAAAAACCAACAAACCAATTCACATAAACCAACTACATCATCCAACTACATAATCCCATCATAAAAAAAAAAACTATATCCAATCACAAAACCAACAAACTACATCACCAACTACATATATACAAGTACTAGAAGAAAATAACTAGGTCATTTTTAACCAATTACATCAGTGGACGTCTAAGACTAATATACAAAAAGACTCTAAGAAACTATTATGTGGAACACTTATTCAATTAGCCAAGGATTAGCCAATTTGCCTCAGTTGGTGTCCATTCACAAACTTCACCTTCTTTGAACGAGAGAGCTGCAGAATGAAACAAGAAAGAAGAGTCAGTAATTAGTGATAACATCAATCAGAAAAATAAGGTCTCCAAATAGGCAGCCTGTTAACAATTATCAGAAAAATAAGGTCTCCAAACTAGTTGTTCTAAACCAGAAATAATTTGCCAAGTTTATTTATCTTGACCAAATTTGAAGGATCATTTATCGAATTCTTGAAGGAAAAGCAGTGCACTGGAATCCTCAGCCTAAAATTTTGTTCCACATCCCAAAAGATTAGCAAGGGGAACAACCAGATGTTTGATTTCAGAAATTTGAAGCCAAATACCACAAACTCAAAGGAGTAGCTACTCAGAGAGGGAATCCTCTGCAGTTAAGATTACTAGGTTTTAAATTCCTATGTAGAAAATTTGCGGAATGCATGTATTTTAACCCATGGAGGAGCTGGTACAAGAAATACTGCAGAGGGAAACACACCATCCGTAGTTACTTTTACCAAACAAGAAATCTCTTACAATTAATTACAACAAACGCCAAAAATAAAAATGCAAGAATAATAAAGAACCATGGTGGTATGTCTTTTGACAATGAGGACTATAACAACAGGCAAAAATAGTAAATCTTGACAACAAAAATGAGTTACTGAATGACCAAAGACAGGATAACACTAGAAAACTTAATCATAAGTTATTCTACAAATGCTTGCTTCCATGTATCGGTCGACACTGAATCATTTAATTTAATGGTCAAATGCTACTTGCTAATATCCTCCGACTTCTCCACTACTTCAGACACATCATAAGTCAGCGTACAGGGAGGTACAACCCTAAAATTTAAGCAATTCCAGGTAGTGGATGGATCATATAAGTAATTCCAGGTGACGGGAGAAAGATCATTTACTTCAACTATTCGTTGGTTAAACTATCCTTGAAAAAAAAATGCAGGCTAGCTGTCTATAATTTTACTTCTACGCGCTATGCAGCAAATCAGAGGCGCTGACCTGATCATAGTAATCATACACCAAGAGCTTTTCTTATTTTGAGAAGTAGACTACGGAAGAAAATTATGCATATCCAAGAGACCCTTTTAGCTATTTCGACACATCGCCTAGAGACTAGAAATTACACACAAACCAAAAGGAAGAAAATGAGAAGTTAAAAAGTAATTCACAGAATCTGATGCCTTGTCAAGAAATTTCATTACAAATGAGAAAGAACTTATAGAACCTTTGGTGCGTAAAATAGAACCTGGCAATGCTCCTCTGACAACGGTTGATTGGAACAGATAATCTGATGGAGATCCGTATCCATAAGTTCATATGCAATGTAAACATCATTAAATGCTCCCCTTTGCGGAGGTGGAATTACATCTCCGATTGCAACAATCTGCAACAAAGAAGATATGTATTATTAATAGACTCATCCATTCCAAAAGATAATGCCTCAAGTTCCATTTTTTTTAAATCGCGGCCTCATAACCATCGACTTGCAATCCTCGTAAAAGATCATATTCGATTTCTGGTTGTTAAGAAATTACGAAAACATGATAGCACTAGATAAGCGTGCTACATCCAGAGTAAGATGCAAACTGGAGGTATAAATTAGAGAGCAGCAAAAAAGTAGGATAAATTAGGATGCCCAGTTATAGGAAACACATCTTCTCATAAAAGAGTGAGGTGCCAAAGATGACTTCAGGAACACTTGATATAACTTTAAACTTATGACTGACCAACCCCATGGTGACCGGAAGCTACAACAATTACATGAAATGTAGAAGGCAAAATAAACTAGAGTTGTTTGGTTCCCAAATGATACCGTATGCGCCTTTCCCAATGGGCATGATTGGGGGTTTATATTTGGAGGTGACCTCGAAGAGGTTGCCGAAGATGTTATACTGGATGAATCGTCCGCCATGGCTAAGTATTGCAGGTATGTGATCCACCGTGGCCGGATCAAGCGAGGATGTGGCTCGCTCCGACATCATACCATTCGGGCAGCTGGGACAGCTGTAAACCAAGGTGAAACTTATCAACATAAAATTTAATCAAAACTGAAACTTATCAACATAAAACATACTTGTGCGGTTGAAGATATATAATTTTTTATTTGATAGAATAATTTTTTATAAAAATAGATTCAATCTTTTATTAAAATTAATTATTTTTAAAGTTAAAAATACCAGGCTTCTGTAACACCCCCAAATCCCATTGGGTTATTACAGTGCCGTGGACCCCACACCCAGAGATCCACCAGGCGAACTTGACTAAAATACATTAAAATTAACCAACAAGGGAGATCACAGTCCCTACCATGATATCCGACACAATATTCCGATAAGGAATTTTAACAACAATGATAGGCCTACATGGCCAAAATGAAAATACAACCACACCCACGAGCCTTGCTCGAGTAATGCATAATGATAATGACTGGCAAACTGTAGAACACTCCAACTGACTGACCAACATGAACAACTCGGACTAGTATCGCTCAAATGCCTCGTCACCATCATCATGCCCCTGTGTCTCAACTCTCTCCTCGCGAGCACCTAAAACATGAAAACATGTTCCGCCCCCACGGGGTCAGTCATCCAGATAATGAACATCAAATACATGTATAACATGATATGCATCCAAAGGCAGAATGAAACGGTACAATGATAATAATAATACGAGATGCTCAGAAACTAATGTAAGAATCGAGTATTCGTGAAACACTATGCCCACGGCATACTATTAATACTTGTTCGACAGGTTAGAACGTAAATGCCCAACAACAAATCATAATTCACTACCAAAAAAAGTACTTTAGCCGACGACCCGAAAAAAAACGGCCGACGACTATAAAGTGTCGTCGGCTAAACTGCGCACTTTAGCCGACGACTCGGTTTGCCGTCAGCTAAAGGGTTTTAGCCGACGACTTGGCCGAGGTCATCGGCTAAAGTGCGAAATAGTCGTCGGCTATTAAGAGGTTTAGCCGACGACCGAGATAACGTTTAGCCGACCGAAAAAAAAACACTTTAGCCGACGACTTGATCTCGGTCATCGGCTAAACCCCTTTCGAAAAAAAAATAATATTGCAACGATTTAGCCGACGAGCTAGATCTAGGTCGTCGGCTAAACATATTTTCAAAAAAAAAATATACTTTAGCCGACGACTTGATCTCGGTTGTCGGCTAAACCCCTTTCGAAAAAAATAATAATATTGCAACGGTTTAGCCGACGACCTAGATCTAGGTCGTCGGCTAAACACTTTTTCAAAAAAAAAAATAATATACTTTAGCCGAAGACTTGATCTAGGTCGTTAGCTAAACTCCTTCCGAAAAAAATAATATTGCAATGGTTTAGCCGACCACCTAGATCAAGTCGTCGGCTAAACACTTTTTCACAAAAAATAATATACTTATAGCCGACGACTTAGATCAAGTCGTCGGCTAAACCTCCAAGTGAAATTAATTTATAGTTCAGGGAACACCAACCCAATCTTGCCCCTCTCCCCGCTAAAGAGCACATTTCTATTCCCGATCCTGTCAGTTATTCCCGAAAAAAGCTTGTGAGTTGCTACTTTGAGTTGTGCTAGCTGGAGTGACGAAGGTTTCTACCGGTTGTTATATAATAACCATTTCGATTAAGGTACGTATTTTATTCTATTTTTTTATTGTGATTTCGAAACTTTGTATTATTCATGTTACATTCGATAGTTTTTATGTAAAACGATTAAGTTTTATGATGATAATCATTATGATTAATTGTTTGTTGTGATTTCATTTATAATTTGAACAATATTAGTTAGTTGGATTAATATTGGAAAATGTATACATTTTCAGGATGGACAAGAGTTGGATTGGGTTACGAAAATGGGATCCAAGTGTAATGGATGGGATGAAGCAGTTTATGAGATTTGTAAAAGAGCACGACAGTGGTAATACGTTGCACTACTGTCCGTGTAATAAATGTAGATGTCGCAGTGATATGTTTCGTTTTCCATTTGATGAGGTCTGGGAACACCTAAAGAAGAATGGTTTTTGGAGTAAATATACATGTTGGATATACCACGGTGAAGCACCGAATTCTGTTATTCCGTATGATCACGGACAATTTAGTGGTAACGACGGGTTCACCGATCCGAAGAGGAGGTTGATTGATGATGTGTTTGGTTTTTCCGAGACGTTTGTACCAGCTGAGCAAATCCCACGACCCCATGGACCGTTGCCTTGCAATACTGCTGGGCTTGACAGGTACAACAAGCTAATTCAACTCCAATGCACTCTCTATACCTGTGGTGTAACATTACTGTTCTTTATTGTGTGATGTAAACGATGAGATTAAAGGTTGATAACAAATCATCAATCAAGTCTGTAGATGTTTACTTGGAGGTTTCGTGTTATATGCTTCATCAGGGTGATCATCTTCATAATACATTTTAATATATGAGACTATTTTTGAATGTTCTTGGTCTTTCCTACATTAAGATCCACGTCTGCATGTATGATTGTGTTCTATTCTGGGGGCATCCTAATGAAGACCTCACGAGATGTCCTGTATGTGATACAGAGAGATATAGGATCACTCCTTCTGGAAAAGAGAAACCGGTGAAGGTACTTTTGTATTTTCCACTGAAGGACAGGTTGGAACGGCTTTTTATGTCTCCTCACACGGCAAAAGCAATGAGATAGCATGCCGAGCCGCGCACTAATGACAGGGATACTATGATACACCCTTCGGATGGAGAATCATGGAAGCATATAGATAGGGAGTATCTGAATTTTTCTTCAGATATCCGAAATGTGAGTCTCGGGATTGCATCTGATGGTTTCAACCCTTTTGGTAACATGTGTAATACCCAGTTGTAATTCAGTAATTATCATTCAGTATTTATCATTCAGTAATTGATACTCAGTAATTTCATTCATTATTGATCATTTGTCACTCATATTCAGTCATGGTATTCATCATTCAGAGTAATTGTATCGTGTATCAATCGTCATTCATCACTAATCTGATTGGAGTTTCGTGCCGTGTTTATCATCATTGTCATTTTCGTTGCGAGCTGTGCGTGAGGAGTAGCGCACGCTACATACTCCTTTTAGCGTACGCTAATTAAGTATAGGTAGCGCACGCTACCACTCAGCTTTAGTGCACGCTAAGGTTACCATTGCCGCATCCGTAAGGTACCGGACTGCAGTGAGTTATAGGTAGCGCACGCTACGAATGGTAAGTAGCGCGCGCTAGTGGGTTGAAGTAGCGCACGCTAATATGAGGTGTAGCGCGCTAAGGACGGATCGAGTTGAGTCCGGTGGCTACCGGATCGCATCGATTAATTCATAGCGCTCTCTATGTGTTGATTTTTAGAGTACGCAACAGATATATTAGCGCACGCTAAACAATGGTTGTAGCGCTCGCTATCGGGTCGATCGAGGTCGAGCGCTTTACGGACTCCGATCTTGGGCATCAATATTTCGTTAGCGCACGCTAATAATGGGTCTTAGCACACGCTAGTAGTATGGCCGTAGCGCACGCTACAAGAAGGTACGTAGCGCGCTACCGTGTTCGGACAGTGGTACGGACTACCCAAATTACTCGTTAGCGCATGCTACGCATGCGGCTAGCGACGCTAGCCTGGACTGACTATAAATTGGACAGTTTAGTCAGAGTTCGTCATTATTCATCTCATTTCATTCCTTCGGTAGTTTTGGGCGATTTCGAGCGATTCGGAGAGGATTCTTCGAGGTGTAATCGTCAATCATCATCTTCAAGCTCATCTTTCGGATTAATCATCATTTCATCATCTTCATCACATCGAATCAAAGGTATTAATCTCTTGGATCTAGAATTTCGGATTTTTGGGTTTTCCTTCCGATTTCTTCGTGTAAGCTTGGATTATCATTGGAATATGTTAGTTATGGATTATATAACTTGGATAAATATATCCCTACGGATTTAATGGTTATTTTCGGAATTATTCCAAGAACCCTTGGGGTTGACTTCGGTTATTTTGGGGATTTCCGATTGTCGTTATTATAAACTTGAATTGTGGACTTCTATGAGATTATTGATGTCATTGATAATGTTGTACTGGTTTGAATCAATCATTTTGGAGTTGGTTCGATAATTTGGGTTTGGTTTTAACCAACGGGTATCTCAACGTTTTCGTTAGAGTACATCTACGAGTTCGGATATTGTTGTATCGACGTTTGGGTCGGTTATGATCGTATTTGAGTCGTGTATTGATCGGTTGTTGGTAACTATTGATGTTCAAGGTTGTTCGAGCGACCGACTTTTCATTTAGGACGTTGTTCGTGGAAGGACATTCTTCATCGGTATTGTGTAAGTTGATTCTTACTCAGTTATAAGGATATTCATTTCCTTTTGTTGTTGTTCATTCATAATCGTAATTCATTCATCATTGTGTTAACCGTATTAAAACTTGTCATTGTCAATTAATCACTTCAGTCACAAGGAACGACGGTTCCAATCATTTTGTCGAGCTTTCATTCATTTCACTATCATTTTATCTCGGTGAGTCATTATTCGTTTCCGATGTCACGTTTGTTATATCGTGGCATTCCGGGTCATACTGGCGTGCCGGTTGGAATGTGTAGGATTTTCATGTCGGGTACAATTATGTCGTGTGATGGTTGTTGGCCTCACATCGACGGCACACGAGTCGATTGCTTCGTGAGATCGACAGCACAAGACCACGTGTGATGGTGGCTTGTGCACGGACACATTTCCATCCCGGGCGTAGTGTGGCGCCACCCTCTGAGCCGTACTGTTAGTTGAATCATACAGCATGTTTGATTGCGTATGTTTTCAACAAGATTGGGTTATAATCTAACCGTTTCATTTTAATTGAACTTGTGGTTTATACTACATATTTATATGATTGTGTTTATTCAACTATGGAGGATTGTTGTTCTGTATATCTGACCCCGTTGGGGGATGCTGTTTTTCAGGTCATGGCAAGGCTAAGGCACGGGGAGAGCACGGTGACGGCGAGGAGTCCCAGTGATACTAGTAGGGGGCCCCCCAGTCATTTCAGTCATTTATGTTTCCTTTATTTATTCCGCTGCAGACATTCCGTTTGAATATTCATTTCACTCATTGTTGTATATTCTATCTCCATATAAAATATACTTGTATTCAGTATCATCCTGGGTGTGTTGTATAAAACTCCTCATCGGAGTAATTGATGTTGTAATGTGGTTCGGTACTACATTTACCTGTGTAATTCATTCATTTTCATTCGCCTGGTGGGTCCCAGTCGGGGGTCCACGGCACTGTAATATCCGCCTAGTTTGGGGTGTTACAGAGTTGGTATCGGAGCCGTGGTTTTGAATACTACCCTCCAAGTCATGTCTCATTTGAAATCATCGTCATCGGACTAGTATCATTGGACTTTCGCGTCACGTGTGACCTGTGCAAATGCCGAGCCAATCAGACCAAGAACTGTAAGATTTCTAATGCCATGGTATAATTTCTGGCATTAATCATTCATTCATAATTCATCAGTTAACAATCCTCAATCATCATTGTCATTTTGGCCAGTCGAGTTAACTCATTAATCAGTCAATTCATTTTATTGTTCAGTTGTTGATCAGGATGATCGAATCATTAATCTTGTTAACTCATTCAAGATAATCATTTCAGTAACTTCATCAGATAATCATGTCACGTCAACTAATCATTCATGTAATTGCCGTATTTGAGCGCGTATGCTCATTTTCATCATTTCATAATATAATCATAATGTGATACTCATGCAAGATATATAATCATCATATGACTTTCCACTTCAGTATGGAAAGGGCTGGCAGAGGACGTGGAGGACGAGGCCGTGGAGCGGGCCGAATCCCGAGAACTCGTGTGAATACACGTGCAAACGCGAGGAATAATGCTAATTCATCAAGCAGCGACGCTGCCACTCATTCACCTGGACGCGATCATTCACTGTCGGGGAGTCGTACACGGGACACGGCTCAGTCAGAGGGTGTCCGGGTAGACCCACTCGCATTTATGCAGGGCATGATGGCCCAAATGACCCAGATGGCTCAGTTGATGGAGACGATGCATAACTCCGTCAATCAAAATCAGCAGGCTCCTCCGCCGCCACCTCAGAGGCAAGAGAGGGGTGTAAGCAATATCATTAGCGATATCTCTCGCCAGCAACCACCTACTTTTGAGGGCTCGTCTGAGCCGGCAGATATTATTCATTGGCTCGAACACTTCGAGAAGTTGTTTGCTATGGTAGAGTGTCCCGAAGGGCACAAAGTTTCTGTTGCGGCTTACTACTTGGGCAAGAGCGCGCACTCTTGGTGGTTGTCGTTGAAGCCCACCAAAGGATCATGTACATGGGATCAGTTCAAAACTCTCATGATGGAGAGGTATTATCCGGCCCCACTCAGAGAGGCCAAGTATCGAGTTACTCACTCCCGACCCTTCATCGACGCGGATGTTCTCGCCGGCCGAGAAATTTCAGAACTTCTTCCGTTCGCCTCATCTATCATTCGCTCTGAAGCGGACAAGATCAAGTATTTCAAGAAGAGGTCAAAACCCCGTATGAGACTTCGCTTGCTTAATCATAACCGTACCACTGCCGAGTTCATTGAGAAAGCTCTCACTTACGAGCTTCATCGTTAAAGAGATTTCTAAGCGGCAACCTTCATCTGGCAAGAAGTCTAAGAACCGTCAATCGACGGAAGTCGCCACCTTCAAGAAACCGCGGGCGGGCTCTACTTTTTCCGAGCGACCTCCCAGCGTCTAAACCCGCGGAATCTCGGTCTCGAGCGGCCAGTTGGCCACTGTTTCAACCGTGAAGAATAGGGTCATTTCAAGACAAAATGTCCGGCGGTATCACGTGCCACAACCGTGGGATTGCCGGGCATAGGGCACGTTTTGCCGTAGGACTCTAAACCCACTCCGGCGTCATCTCAAGCTCCTGTGTCATTCAATGCGTAATCGGCCACTCGGTCGGCGTCGTTCAAGACGACAGAGCTAAAGGCGAGCAGAGCTATCGGGACGGAGCGTCGGTTCGGGGCCGCAAGCCCCGAATTTATGAGATGAAGAAGACCGATGATCCCGAGGCCCGAATGATCTCAGGTACACTCGATATTCTATCTCAACCTGTGTGTACCCTTTTTGATACTGGTGCATCTCATTCATTCATTTCCGAGTCATGTTTGAGTAGACTACGTCTGGGTAGTGCTACTAGTTGTGAGCCTTATGTCATTGGCCTACCTGATGGTAGACGAATTATCGGTAACCGTGAGATTCAGAATTGTCCGATTTAGTTTCATGGTCGTGTATGCCCAGCGGACCTAATCGTAGTAGATTTGCCGAGGGACGACATCATCTTGGGTATTGATTGGATGGATCGTCATGATGCCATCATTAGTGTCCGAAAGCGTTTGGTCACTATCATTTCAGACGATGGAGTCGAATGTGTGTTTCAGGGAGGTAATCCCGGCTGTTCCGGTAAAGTCATTAATTTGATGAAAGCAGTAAGGTTACTCAATCAGGGATGTGTTGGTTATTGGTGCTATATGACCAAAACCGAGAAATCATTAGTATTGTTGTCGGATATTCCGGTTGTGAGAGATTATGCCGATGTATTTCCAGACGAGTTACCTGGTTTTCCTCCACAGAGAGATGTGGAATTCACGATCGAGTTGGAGCCTGGTACGTCTCCGATATCGAAGGCACCGTACCGGATGGCCCCAACCGAAATGTAGGAGTTGAAGAATCAACTTGAAGAATTGTTCGAGAAAGGTTATATCCGACCGAGTGCGTCCCCGTGGGGAGCACCAAGTTGTTTGTCAAGAAGAAGGATGGTTCATTCCGCTTATGTATTGATTATCGGGAGTTGAACAGGGTGACGATCAAGAATAAGTATCCCTTACCCCGTATTGATGATCTCTTAGATCAACTTCAGGGAGCTTCAGTATTTTCCAAGATCGACTTAAGATCTGGATATCATCAGTTGCGGATTCGAGAGTCGGATATCGCGAGGACGGCATTTCGAACACGCTATGGTCATTATGAGTTTGTGGTTATGCCGTTCGGATTGACTAATGCACCTGCGGTATTCATGGAGTTAATGAATCGGGTCTTAATCGACTTTTTGGATCGGTTTGTTGTTGTCTTCATCGATGACATTTTGATTTATTCTCGTAACCGAGAGGAGCACGAGGTTCATCTTCATCAGGTTCTCGATGTGTTGAGACGAGAGCAACTTTATGGGAAGTTTTCCAAATGTGAGTTCTGGATGTCCGAAGTGACTTTTCTCGGACATGTAATTTCATCAGATGGAGTTCGTGTCGATCCTCAGAAGACGGAGGCTATTCGGGATTGGCTACCTCCGAAGAACGTTAAGGAAATCCGAAGTTTTCTCGGATTAGCGGGTTATTATCGGCGGTTTGTGGAAGGATTTTCTAGAATCGCTCAACCCTTAACGAACCTTTTGCGGAAGGATAAGAGATATACGTGGTCCGACGCGTGTCAATGGAGTTTTGAGGAACTCAAGAACCGGTTAATGTCAGCACCTGTACTTTCCTTGCCGCGGGGGACGGAAGGATTTGTGGTCTATAGTGATGCGTCCGGACAGGGTCTCGGATGTGTACTCATGCAGAACGGGAAGGTTATTGCCTATGCTTCACGGCAATTGAGACCTTACGAGGTTAATTATCCGACCCACGACCTGGAGCTAGCAGCCGTGGTGTTCGCTTTGAAAATTTGGCGTCATTATCTTTATGGAGTTACCTGTCAGGTATTCACCGATCATAAGAGCTTAAAGTATATATTTACTCAGAAGGAGTTAAATATGCGTCAGAGACGGTGGTTAGAATTAATCAAAGATTATGATATCGAGATCCTCTACCACCCGGGCAAGGCGAACGTTGTCGCCGATGCCTTGAGTCTCAAGTCCGTTCAGGAGCAGATGCTTGCCCGTTTAACAGTTCAGAAGGAGCTTCAGCAGGAATTCCTTAGACCCGAGATCGAGGTCTGGCTTCAGCGAGTTCAGGGGCAGCTTTGTATGTTAGAGATTTCATCGTCACTCGAGGAGGAAATCCGAGAGAATCAGGGTTCGGACCCATCATTGTTGCGCATCCGAGAGGATGTGGCTCAGGGGAAAGCCCCTGGATTTGTGGTCCACGAGGATGGACTTTTGATGTTTAAGAATCGGTTGTGCGTACCGGCGAATGACGAGTTGAAAAAATCGATTTTGAAGGAAGCTCATGCTACCCCTTATTCTGTGCATCCGGGGTCTAGCAAGATGTACAAGGACTTGAAACAAAATGACTGGTGGAGTAATATGAAGCGAGAAGTCGCAGAATTTGTTTCGAGATGCTTAACCTGTCAACAAGTTAAGATGGAACATCAGCGACCGGCGGGTATGCTGAAACCCCTTCCTATTCCCGAGTGGAAGTGGGAAGACATTTCTATGGATTTCATCACGAGTGTGCCGACGAGTCGTCGTGGCATGAATACGAACTGGGTGATCGTGGACCGCTTAACTAAATCAGCTCATTTCCTGGAGATCAAGGAAACATGGGGTCCCGAGAGACTTGCTCAACTGTTCATCAAAGAGATAGTTAGACTTCACGGTACTCCTAAAAGTATCGTTTCCGATCGTGACGGACGGTTTGTGTCGCATTTTTGGAAGTCAGTTCATCGTGCTATGGGAACTCAGCTTAATCTCAGTACCGCTTTTCATCCTCAGTCCGACGGACAATCAGAGAGGACTATTCAGACCTTAGAGGACATGTTGAGGGCATGCGTCCTCGATTGGAAAGACGATTGGGAAGCCCAACTACCATTGATCGAGTTCACGTATAATAATAGTTGGCATGTTTCGATTAAGATGGCACCTTACGAGGCCTTGTACGGTCGTCGTTGTCGATCTCCTTTGTGTTGGGATGACTTATCAGAATCAATCGGCACCGAGCCCGATATGCTTGTAGCCGCCCGTGAGAAGGTAGCTTTGATCAGGAGTCGTTTGTTGACAGCTCAGAGTCGACAGAAATCATATGCGGATAACCGTCGTCGACCATTAGAGTTCGAGGCAGGTGACCATGTGTTGGTCAAGGTACCCCCGAGTCGTGGTATCTTCCGTTTTGGGAAGAGGGGGAAGTTGAGTCCGAGATTCATTGGACCGTTTGAGATTTTGGATCGAGTAGGCGAGTTAGCTTATCGATTGGCTTTACCTCCGGCGTTGAGCCGAATTCATAATGTGTTTCATGTCTCTCAGCTGCGGAAGTATGTTGCCGACCCGAGTCACATACTTCAGTTCGACGAAATCGAGATCGCCGACGATCATTCATATGAGGAACGTCCTATACGAGTTTTAGAGCGGCGAATCAAACAGTTGAGGAATAAGACGATTCCTTTGGTTAAAATTCAATGGTCTAGACACGGAGTTGAAGAGGCTACTTGGGAAACCGAGTACAGTATGCGGGAGAGTTATCCCGAGTTGTTTGACCCTTAGTTTCGGGGACGAAACTCTTTTAAGGGGGGGTGTATGTAATACCCAGTTGTAATTCAGTAATTATCATTCAGTATTTATCATTCAGTAATTGATACTCAGTAATTTCATTCATTATTGATCATTTGTCACTCATATTCAGTCATGGTATTCATCATTCAGAGTAATTGTATCGTATATCAATCGTCATTCATCACTAATCTAATTGGAGTTTCGTGCCGTGTTTATCATCATTGTCATTTTCGTTGCGAGCTGTGCGTGAGGAGTAGCGCACGCTACATACTCCTTTTAGCGTACGCTAATTGGGTATAGGTAGCGCACGCTACCACTCAGCTTTAGCGCACGCTAAGGTTACCCTGGCTGCAGTCCAGAAGGTACTGGACTGCAGGTGAGTTATAGGTAGCGCACGCTACGAATGGTAAGTAGCGCGCGCTAGTGGGTTGAAGTAGCGCACGCTAATATGAGGTGTAGCGCGCGCTAAGGACGGATCAGGTTGAGTCCGGGCTACCGGATCGCATCGATTAATTCATAGCGCACGCTATGTGTTGTTGTTAGCGTACGCAACCGATATATTAGCGCACGCTAAACAATGGTTGTAGCGCACACTATCGGGGTCAGATCAGAGGTCAGACAGTTTTACGGACTCGATCTCGGGCATCAATATTTCGTTAGCGCACGCTAATAATGGGTCTTAGCACACGCTAGTAGTATGGCCGTAGCGCACGCTACAAGAAGGTACGTAGCGCGCGCTACCGTGTTCGGACAGTGGGTACTGGACTACCCAAATTACTCGTTAGCACACGCTACGCACAAGGGCTAGCGCACGCTAGCCTGGACTGACTATAAATTGGATAGTTTAGTCAGAGTTCGTCATTATTCATCTCATTTCATTCCTTCGGTAGTTTTGGGCGATTTCGAGCGATTTGGAGAGGATTCTTCGAGGTGTAATCGTCAATCATCATCTTCAAGCTCATCTTTCGGATTAATCATCATTTCATCATCTTCATCACATCGAATCAAAGGTATTAATCTCTTGGATCTAGAATTTCGGATTTTTGGGTTTTCCTTCCGATTTCTTCGTGTAAGCTTGGATTATCATTGGAATATGTTAGTTATGGATTATCTAACTTGGATAAATATATCCCTACGGATTTAATGGTTATTTTCGGAATTATTCCAAGAACCCTTGGGGTTGACTTCGGTTATTTTGGGGATTTCCGATTGTCGTTATTATAAACTTGAATTGTGGACTTCTATGAGATTATTGATGTCATTGATAATGTTGTACTGGTTTGAATCAATCATTATGGAGTTGGTTCGATAATTTGGGTTTGGTTTTAACCAACGGGTATCTCAACGTTTTCGTTAGAGTACATCTACGAGTTCGGATATTGTTGTATCGACGTTTGGGTCGGTTATGATCGTATTTGAGTCGTGTATTGATCGGTTGTTGGTAACTATTGATGTTCAAGGTTGTTCGAGCGACCGACTTTTCATTTAGGACGTTGTTCGTGGAAGGACATTCTTCATCGGTATTGTGTAAGTTGATTCTTACTCAGTTATAAGGATATTCATTTCCTTTTGTTGTTGTTCATTCATAATCGTAATTCATTCATCATTGTGTTAACCGTATTAAAACTTGTCATTGTCAATTAATCACTTCAGTCACAAGGAACGACGGTTCCAATCATTTTGTCGAGCTTTCATTCATTTCACTATCATTTTATCTCGGTGAGTCATTATTCGTTTCCGATGTCACATTTGTTATATCGTGGCATTCCGGGTCATACTGGCGTGCCGGTTGGAATGTGTAGGATTTTCATGTCGGGTACAATTATGTCGTGTGATGGTTGTTGGCCTCACATTGGACGGTGCACACGAGTCGATTGCTTCGTGAGACTGATTAGGCACAAGACCACGTGTGATGGTGGCTTGTGCACGGACACATTTCCATCCCGGGCGTAGTGTGGCGCCACCCTCTGAGCCGTACTGTTAGTTGAATCATACAGCATGTTTGATTGCGTATGTTTTCAACAAGATTGGGTTATAATCTAACCGTTTCATTTTAATTGAACTTGTGGTTTATACTACATATTTATATGATTGTGTTTATTCAACTATGGAGGATTGTTGTTACAGATATCCGATTCCCGTTGGGGATCTGCTGTGTCATGGCAAGGCTAAGGCACGAGGAGAGCACGGTGACGGCGAGAGTCCCAGTGATACTAGTAGGGGGCCCGATCTTTTTCATCATTTATGTTTCCTTTATTTATTCCGCTGCAGACATTCCGTTTGAATATTCATTTCACTCATTGTTGTATATTTTATCTCCATATAAAATATACTTGTATTCAGTATCATCCTGGGTGTGTTGTATAAAACTCCTCATCGGAGTAATTGATGTTGTAATGTGGTTGGGTACTACATTTACCTGTGTAATTCATTCATTTTCATTCGCCTGGTGGGTCCCAGTCGGGGGTCCACGACACTGTAATATCCGCCTAGTTTGGGGTGTTACAACATGAGTCTTTCATATACCATATGGCCTGTTGTAGTGATTCCTTACAATCTTCCTCCGTGGATGTGTATGCAGAAGGAGTATAATATGTTGACCTTGTTAGTCCCGGGGCCGGGATATCCGGGAAAGTGTATCGATGTGTATATGAGACCTTTGATAGAGGAGCTGAAATTGTTGTGGGAGCAAGGTCATCCCACGTACGACAGTTATTCATCCGAGACGTTCTACTTGCACGCCATGTGTATCGACACTATTAGTGATTTTCCTGCATATGGAATGCTGTCTAGATTTGTTATTAGCGGATATAGAGGTTGTCCAGTGTGTTTGAATGCAGATTGTGCTAGGTACTACTGTAGGAAAGTTATCCGAATGCGTCATCGGATATGGCTTGAGAGGGAACATGAGTGGCGTATGGATGCTGCAGCATTTGATGGCACTGTAGAAATGGGCGAGCCACCACGACATTGGACAGGTGATGAAATACTATCAATTCTTAATGAGTACGATTTTGGTCAACTTAGTAACCATCCTGATGTGATTGCAGCAACCCCTGAAAGGCCCGACAGGTATAAGTATTGGTCGCACAAAAGTATATTCTGGGAATTGCCTTACTGGTCCAAGTTACTGATAAGGAACTTCTTGGATGTCATGCACATTGAAAAGAATGTTTGCGAAAGTGTGGTTGGGACAACCTTAGGTTAGGATGGAAAGACCAAAGACGAGCCAAAAGCACGCAAAGGTTTGGAAGAAATGAGCATAAGAAAATATTTGTGGTTGAAAACTGTCAAGGGAAAACAAAAAATGCCTAAGGCAGCTTACACCATCACTGCCGAGCAGAGAATTGATATATTTTGCTGGATAAAGACTGCTAGGTATCCTACCGGGTATGCTGGAAATATAGGAAGATGTGTTAATTTCAGGGAGAACAAGTTAACTGGTTTGAAGAGTCATGATTGTCATATCCTACTCCAATGCCTATTTCCGGTATTTATTCGACCGTACTTACCAAAACAGGTGGTCGAGCCGTGTGTTGCATTGTCAAGATTTTTCCAGAAATTATGTATGAGAGAATTCAAGAGATCTGATTTGCGTAAAATGCAAGATGAGATCATCTATATCTTGTGCAAGTTTGAGCGAATATTTCCTCCAAACTTTTTTGACCTCATGCCTCACCTCATGATCCACCTTCCCAGGCAGTTATTGGTCACTGGTCCAGTGCACTACACGTGGATGTACCCGGTTGAAAGGTAACATAATTTTGTATGATATAAATATATATATATATATATATTGTCAAATTAAGTATGATTTTTAACACAATGACAATATTACAGGCAACTCGGTGATTACAAAGACCCCGTGGCCAATAAGTCTGCACCAGAAGGATGCATTGCATAATCTTACCTTGCGTCGGAGTGTATTACGCATATCAAGTTGTATTTGGGCACCTTCGAGCCCCCTTCCCGCTCTATTCCAGCAGATAAAATACAATTCAATCTTTCTATCATATCCACTGAGGTTGACGTCTATGGGAGGTTGCCAGGAAGACAATTAGACCCGTACGAGTCATGAATTGCATAATGGTGGATATTGCTCAATTGTCCAGAAGTTCAGTACTGGAAAGACATCCACTTGTCATGCGATATGGTGCGAGGTGACACTAGATTCCACAATGACACTTTTGCTGACTATTTTGGAGAATGGGTACGTATACATTCAGTTGCTATTGCATTTTGGACTTAAGATATTTTTTTACATAAAAAGTTTATTTACGACAGATGACACACATACAAGATGACGGACACCCTAACTGGTCGCGTGATCTTATGCTTCTTTCTATGAAGCCGGTTATGTCAAGAATTTATTCGATGGCCAAAGTCAACGGTGTCACATTCGTATGCCTTGAGAGAGACCAAAAAAGAAGATGTCAAAATTCTGGGGTTATGATAGATAGTGGATATTACGGTGTTCTTTTGGAAGTGGTAGAACTAATTTACGGGGAAGGCATGACAATTTACTTGTTTAAGTGTTGATGGTACGACACCAGTCTTGGAACTGATATGCAAGACGACTACGGGCTGTTATCTGTTGACACTTCCACTTCATGGTATGAAAGTGATCCTTTTGTATTTGCTACATCAGCAAAGTCGGTGTATTATTTGGACGACTTGGTGAAGAAAGGCACATGGAAGGTAGTGAACGTTGTGACAACGAGGAATATTTTTAGTCTTTGCTACCTTTGGGAGAAACAAGTGCGATGACGATGATGCTTATCAAGAGCCAAATACAGCAAATATTCCACCATCAATGACAATTACAATGAATAATGTTCCTGAAGGACGAGTCGTCCGACTCCGTGGTGATGCTCGCGGGTATGTTGACGTTGATACAAATGAATTACTTGAAAATTCCGATGACGATAATGTGGACGACTTGAGGCATATGTTGCCGGATATCAACTCAGATAATGAGACAGACTATAGTGATGACTCAAACTATGAGCCATAAATTTAGTAGATGTATATTTTCATTTGTTAAATATAATTAAAAAAATAGTAATAATAATAATCATAATCATAACATTAATATAATATCAATAATATTATTAAAAAAAACAGGGGGTTTAGCCGACGACAAGATCTACGTCGTCGGCTAAAGTTTTAAAAAAAAAAATTATTCTTTAGTCGACGACATATAAGACGGTCGCCGGCTAAACCCCAACAATGACCCGACCGTGTTAGACAACACGGTGGTCGAATACTGATGTGTTTTCCCATTGCAGGCGAGTGCGACACGGCCGTGTCTCTGACGACAGTCGACTAATGTTTTTAAAAAAACAAAATTAAACTTTAGCCGACGACTTATAAGGAGGTCGTCGGCTAAACAACCGTGTCAACGACACGGCCCGTGTCGCACCTTTGCCGGAATTGAAAACACCTTTGTTTGCGACCGACCGTGTTGTCTAACACGGTCGTCATTGAGGTTTAGCCGACGACGCCTTATATGTCGCTAAAAGTATAATTTTTTTTTTAAAAAAACTTTAGCCGACGACGTAGATCTTGTCGTCGGCTAAACCCCCACCTTTTATACGTTTTCTCGTACCTACCTTTTATTATTTTCTTCTTCTGGTTTAGTCGTCGCCCGTCGCCCGCCGATCGTCACCCAGCCCCAACCGCCCGTCACCTAGCCGCCCGTCGCCCGCCGATCGTCCCGCCGATCGTCACCCAACCGATCGTCCCGTCACCCCGTCTTCTGGTTTAGCCGATCGTCCTGTCGCCTGTACGAGCCCCATCCCCACCGCCCGACGAGCCCTAGTCCCATCGCCCACCCGCCCGCCCGACGCCCTCCGCCCGTCGCCCGCCAGCCCAGCCGCGGTAACCCTTATCCTTATTTTTTTTATTTTGTTTGTTGAATTTATTGTATTTGTTTAGATTATGTGATGAATTAGATAAATTGTTTAATGAGTTGTGATGCAATATTTGATGAATTTAGTATTTTCAATATTTTGTGTTTAATGAGTTGTGAATTTGATGAATTTGTTTGAGAAGGAAGGGATTGTATAGCCGGCGTTAATCGCAAGGTTAACGTGGTATGGCATTGATAATTACTGTTGTGTTGAATTGTGAATTTGATGAATTTGTTTAGATTATTTGATGAATTTGTTTAGAAATATTGGATGAATTTGTTTGAGGAGGAAGGGATTGTATAGCCGGTGTTAATCAAAAGATTAACGTGGGATGGCATTGATAATTACTGTTGTGTTGAGTTGTGAATTTGATTTATTTGTTTAGATTATGGATAGAATAAAGAAAGCGTTGGGGAAGAAGTCGACAAAGTCGACCACTCCCGATTCGGGGGGGAGTTCGACAGCCTCTAGTAAGGCGAATCCCGGTACACTATACATATCTCAGAGCAGCGTTCGTGCCCGTCAGATACTAGAAGCTACCGGCATGAACGCTGGGCGACAGATGAGCCCGCTGCACTAGCGCGGCGTTTATCCTTTCAGACACCACGGCCAACCCCTCGCAGCTGGAGACTCGTATGCCTCCCATCCACCGACCCACGTCTAGCCCTCACACATCAGGAGATGTACGGAGTTCCTCGTCCGCGGTGCCCCACGGTCCGCCGACGACTCTATTCATGCCTCCGATGGTTCCGACTATTCCAGAGGTCGATGAGACGGGAGCCCGAGTTCCCGTTCGATTGATTAGCCCTGACGAGGCGTACGTCTACGAGTCTTGGCCAGACAACATGTTTTGGCGGAGTTGTCGGGTTTCGAAGACGAAACTGTACGAGGAGATAGAGAGGGAGAAGGAGAAGGGGAAAAATGTAATCGAGGAGGAGAAGAAAAAGAAGAAGACTTGTGGCCCAGCAAAGTGCAGCGCTCGACTCAAATGCGTAAGTAAGCATGGCCGTTATGAGATTCCTCTAGACAGACACGGCCGGCCGGTGATGTCTTCTGACGCTGCGGCGTCATATAGCCGTAATGTTGGCTTTGTCATTCGTGACAGAGTCCCCGTTTTGTGGCCTGATTGGGGGGATGTGCCGTAGTGCGTGAAGGATGCTTTGAATAATGCTACGTCCGTAAGTCCATAAATATTTAATAAGTGTTTTTCAATCAACACGTAGTTCTTGAAAATACAATTTGCGATGTTTTTAAATTATTGCGTATTTATGCTGTTTATAGGTGTGGTTTGTCATTCCCGACTCTCTACTACGTACTTGGTGTGACGAGGTGCAGTCTACCAAGTAAGTCATTTTAATTTATTTTGTATCTACATTGTTTGCGTAATTTTTTTCTTACGAATGATATATGTTGTGCAACGTGTGTTATAGTTACAAATCTTGGAAAAATGAGATGCACATGTTCTGAACAGCCTGGGGTGATACCCGAGAGGCTACCCCAGAAGAATTCAAGTTCCGGGAGCACGAGTGGAAGTGGCTACGCGCCCATTTTCGCGACCCAGAGTTCATGGTATGACTAAAATACCCTCATTTCATTCTTCCTCTTTCAGTTTTTATTTTTTTGAATTCTAAATATAAACTCCATTTTTTTATATTAATGTTTCTGAATATAAAAAATACTTGAAGTTCCGATTTTTTAAAATTAGAAAAAATCGGAACTTCAGGTATTTTTTTAAATTATGGAATATTATTAATATTAAAAAATCGGAATTTTTTTATTTAAAAGTGGAAATAAATTGTTTTAATAAAAATAAAAACTAGAATATTATTTTCCATAAAAAAATAAAAATCTGAATATTCTATTTTATTTATTAAAAAAAATGCTAGTATTTAATAAAAAATAATAATATTTCAGTTTTTATTTTTTTTGAATTCTAAATATAAACTCGATTCTAAATAATATTTTTTTGAAGGCGACTAGCTTGACCAACACGACCAATCGTCTTTGATCCAGTGACCATCACGATCAGGTTCGGTTGTTAGCCAGAGTTGCGCACGAGGCCACTTCTTCTGATTCGTTGGACGCATTTGCCTACGTGACTCAGAAAGAATTTCCGAACCGTCCCGAGGAGCATGTAAGTCTTTTTTTATTTTATTTTAGTAATAAAATAAATGCCTTTGTATCACACTTTTATTGATATTCAAATATTTATTCTCATATTAACTTAGGAGCGTGTGAGGGAGGCGTCTCAGAGGATGCTTGCTGAGATTGCTCGGGAGCAGTATCCGGACTTAGCGGAGACCGACCTCGATTCTGCCATTGGACAGATCGATCAGGCTGATCCTTATGTTCGCGCTAGGGTGTGGGGTACCGTCTACCCTCCTAGAGGTAGTCGGTACCGCACTAAGATGATGGGAGCCGAGGGTCATCATGTATTGAAAGATACCCCCGGCTTCCAGCGCCCTCGCGGACGGATAAACAGACTGCCTATCTCGAGGAGCAGTTGAGGGCGGAGAGGGAGCTCCGAGCTGAGAATGAAAGGAGGACTCAGACGCGGTTACATGAGAGCGAGCAGAGGACTGAGTCACGGTTAGAGAGTTTCCAGAGACAGCAGCAGGCCATGATAGACTATATGATGACGCTGACTCAGACTATTACTCAGGCTGGACTGCAGGCACCTGCTCCACCGCCTTCTCTCTTCGGACAGACCCCATCTTCACAGCCTCGTGACGAGGATCTAGGGGATAGTGGTAATCCTTCTACTACTACATTTCGACATTTAGATGATTTTGGCAGTGGATTGTAGTTGTGTTGTTGTAGTACTCTTGTATATTTATATTTGTGTTACAATTGTGTAAGTGATTTTATTGACGCTACTAGTATGTTGATGAAACTAATGTTCTTGAATGTGTTGTGCGTTGTGATGCATATAATGTTGGGCATATTATTAATGGTATTAGTTGAATGTGTTGCGCGTTGATTGTTGTTGATAATGAGAGCTGGTGTATAAAAATTGCAGGTGCAAAAAATACAGGTTTTGGGATCCCAAAATCTGAATTAAATATTTTTTTAAAAAAGGGTTTTAGCCGACGACATATAAGACGGTCGTCGGCTAAAGTGATTTATTTTTTAAAAAAGGGTTTTAGCGACGACATATAAGATGGTAAATCGGCTAAAGTAATTTATATTTTTTTAAAAAAGGGTTTTAGCCGACGACATTTAAGACGGTCGTTGGCTAAAATAATTTAATTTTTTTTTAAAAAATGGTTTTAGCCGACGACATATCATACGGTCGTCGGCTAAACTCTATTTTTTTTAAAAACCAGTTTTAGCCGACCGACTCGATAAGGTCGTCGGCTAAATTTTTTTTTTCCAATAGGTTTAGCCAACGACCTTACTGTAGTGGTCGGCTAAACTTTGAACTTTAGCCGACGACTACAAAAAAAGTCATCGGCTAAACCTTGGCCGACGAATATCGGCCGACGGTTTTTTAGCCGACGGCTGGCATGATTAGCCGACGACTTTAGGGTTTAGCCGACCACTTTAAGTCGTCGGCTAAAGTCTGAAACTTAGTAGTGATTATAGAGTACCACAATGAATTACACGACATGAACCAAACCAGAACTGAATTAATTATGAATCACAATGCCCGAAGGCTCCAATGAAATTACCAAGACAATCACAAAGGCCTGAAAGCCACTCAGCCGAAGCTGTCAAATATCACAATCACCTGAAGCCAAAACAGCCCGAAGCTGTATCGATTAGGGCCCAAGCCACGGCACAAATCCGTATCACCATTAGGGCCGAAGCCACGGCACGAAGCCGTATCACAATTAGGGCCGAAGCCACGACACGAAGCCATATCAGAATTAGGGCCGAAGCCACGGCACGAAGCGGTATCATAAATGAAACCATCCAATGGCCGTTGACCTACTGAGCTATAGGTGTTGGGGGAAACGACCGCGAAGGTTCAGGCCCCACCAAACTTACCCCATAATGAAACCATCCAATGCCCGTTGACCTACTGAGTTGTAGGTGTTGGGGGAAACAACCGCGAAGGTTCAGGCCCCACCAAACTTAACCCATAATGAAACCATCCAATGGCCATTGGCCTACTGAGTTGTAGGTGTTGGGGGAAACAACCCCGAAGGTTCAGGCCCCACCAAACTTACCCCATAATGAAACCATCCAATGGCCGTTGACTTACTGAGTTGTACGCGTTGGAGGAAACAACCGCGAAGGTTCAGGCCCCATCAAACTTACCCCATAATGAGCACTAGCCGAGACTAGCCTCCAAACATAATTAATCATAAACGGCAACGATCCCAAGATTACCGAATTCACGAGAATGATAGTGTGCTGCCTTGAGTCGGCCAACACGACAACAATGACTCACGGATGGGTACCGTCCTCGGCGATCCCAATTCAATACCTCGATTACCTTAGAATGGCCAATTGATAACAATGATGCAACGGATGATTCAATATCTCGATTGCCTTAAAACGGCCAATTGATAACAATGATACAACGAATGATTGAGCACCTCGATTGCCTTAGAATGGCTAATCGATGACAATGATACAATGAATGATTGAGCACCTCGATCGCCTGGGAACGTCTAATCAATGACAATGATACAATGAATGATTGAGAACCTCGATTGCCTTAGAACGGCTAATCGATGACAATGAGACAATGAATGATTGAACTCCTCGATTGCCTTAGAACGGCTAATCGATGACAATGATACAATGAATGATTGAGCTTCTCGATTGCCTTAGAACAGCTAATCGATGACAATAAGACAATGAATGATTGAACTCCTCGATTGCCTTAGAATGGCCAATCGATAACAATGAGACAATGAATGATTGAACTCCTCGATTGCCTTAGAACGGCCAATTGATAACAATAATACAATGAATGATTGGACTCCTCGATTCGATAACAATGATACAATGAATGATTGAACTCCTCGATTGTCTTAGAACGGCCAATCGATAACAATGATACAATGAATGCCTCGGCACCTTTAATCGGATACCGACGACGAAGATGAGAATGAATACGACAATGCCTTCAATCGGCCAATACAACATGAATGACAGGACGCCAACATTAATAACAATGATTACAACAATGTCTAGATCGACATCAACATTAACAACAACAGCCGATACATCGATACCGCGAACCGGTGATCGATAATAACATTAACAAAGAATATCTCAATGTCTTACCGGCCATTAATGAATGATAATAAACATTTGGCATAATTGCCGAAGAGTATCGTATCGAACGATCCCCTAATATCAATGAACTTATGAAGAGACTAAGTCTCGGAATGATACAACACATTCATACACTTATATGATAACATTAATCTCATTGACTAGTACAAGTATAAAATTTGCCTCAACCGAAGGCGATGAAATCCTTCCATGAACAACGAACGGCGTCCTCCGATAAACACAAGTACTCGAACAACCTTGAATGAAATACAATTCATTCAATAACACAATATCAATCGAAATCAACACAACGACTGAAAGAAACTCTTTGAGACATTTAATCGAACACTAACTGTTCAAAGTTCCTCAAGAACCTAAGAATCATCAATCGGGTTGAAAGAATCGAAGATATGGATATACAATCCATAGAACACGATTAATAATGTTTAATGACATCAATCGATTCATCAAATTCGTACGAACAACGAAAATCAAGAAGAAATCTCAAAAAATCAAATTCTAGGAGATTTCAAGAAATTACCTCGATCTGACGAAGAACAATGATTTGATATTGATATAATCGATAAGGATCCTCAAAAACTCTTAGAAATCGAGTGGAATCGACCAAAAACTCCATTTCCCGATTTTCCCGTCGCCAACCGCACCCGGGTGAAGAAATGTGAAGAAAACGAGTCGGCCAGTCCACGGCTATATATGGCCGCGGGGTTACTATGTAGGAAGGGCCTTACGGCCGTAATCGCATTCGGAAAACCCGCCCGGCGCTGTCGATCGCTTATGGTCATGTAGCAAGCGGGGCCTTACGGCCGTAACTTGGCACTTACGGCCGTGCCGAGTCCTTACGGCCAGTAGAAGCATTCGTCCGAACATTGCACAGCACCGTGCCCGTGGCCAGAATCGACCACCTACGGCCGAATCGCATTCGTCCGGACACTGCCAAGCACGTACGTCCGTAACCGGCACCTTACGGCCGTAACTCGGCCAGGCCAGGCCCTGCTCCAAGAAGTGCGGCCGTGACTCGGCCGTGGCCACTCCGACTGCCCGGACGACGCCGAAACCCGAACCTAAATATGAATCGAAGATACGGTTACGAAGTACTCGCAATGATGAATCCATGCGCTAAGAGAACACATGATTCCGACCACCCGAAGGCTCGAAATTCGACAACGGAAAGTAATTACCCCAAACTTTGGGAAATTACAAAAATGGCCCAAAACGTCTGAAATACACGATACACGATCGAAACACCAATCCAAAGCTCGCAACATGAATAATAACATTAAATGAACTTACGAGAAACTCGAAACAACAGTTTCAGACGAGATTCGCAAGAATTGAACTCAAGTGCGGAAAAGGCGTTTAAGAACACGTAACTCAATAAAACGATAACGAAACGAACTCGGATGACAAAAAGTGAAGAATTAAATATTCTCGGAATGACGAAACGGTCACAACGGAATCGCTAAGATAGACTTCTACCAAAAAAAGAAAATTACCGAAAAATCGAAATTGCGGATATTACAGCTTCAAGCAAGCTCATACCAGGCCCAAGAAAAATGCGTTGCTAAAAAAAAGCTCAATATGGGCCCCATCAGGCTTCAAGCCCATACCTCAATGGCATTATGAAATAAGTGTGTTGCTCTTATTTTTTGAGAAGATATGATAATGCTGTCAGAAACAGCGCATTTGAGTCTCAGATTGTCAAATAAACTCGATACATCTAAATATAAAATGGAGCATATTGAACGAATGGTATATCCAACACAAGAACACCACTTACTAATTTATTAGGTAGGCCTACTTTTTCTTAAAACTGATTTGCCTTCACCAACCGTTGAAATTCTTCCACTATTGATGGCAGGCATACCTAAACAGGAAAACGAAGTATGATAAGGTCAGAATAAATAAATATCTGCCAAAAAAAAATGAGCTACAATGAACTGAAAAGTAAACTAGGTTTAACGAATGATTTCAAATCCACAAGAAAATGAACCAAAAATAATGATGAATCTGAGTCCATTGGCATAGATTTTTTAGACAAAGACAAGGATTTGATGATGGATTTCAAATCGCTACCCACAAGTTCCTCAATTCAAATGAAAGGCAATATTAGACAAACATTTGAAAGAGAAAATAATATAAAACTAAAATCATGACTAAGCATTATTGTACGCCCATATCAAACGCTGGGTAGCCAACTATGACAGCTAAATCTAGCACAATCACAGATCCGGAATAGCCTCTTAGGACATCAAGGCAGTCACCAAAACTGCTTATACCTTCCTGAGCATTAGGTCTCACAAGAGAAGTTAGGATGATCTTAACAACAAGTACCATCGCACGGATGACTGCAAAAATACATATAGCACAGTAGAAGGATAGTCATTAAGGAACATCAAGCATCTCAGTCCAATTATTTATACTTATTAGGAACACTGATACTCCATAACTACCAATAGAACACTCTTTCCTACTCCAGGCCAGTTTTGAGAGTAACATGTAGAAATGATATTATTTTATTCTTTAGTGTAATCACATAAGAAAAATAAGAAATTTATCTTCTCTTAAAGGTTTTATTAGCAATGTCTAAAGTTAGGGGATTAAAACGAACCATTTTCCAATCAGATTTCAGTTCGATTCGATTTACATATGATATATATTTCTACTGAAAATGAAAAATAGGATCATACATATTGATAAAAACAACTCAAACAAAGGCCTATCACTGAAGGGATTTAGTCCTTCCTCTGCCCACCGAGTTCCATTTCTGTTTTAGAAAACACACACACACGTTTCAAAAAAATGAAACCAAGTTCATAGATCGTACAAATTTCAATCCTGTTTTCAGAACCAAATCAGAAACAAAAAAAAAAGAACTCACCGGAGTTCAATCGGGATTATCTGAACCCTCACGCTCGCTGCCACCAATTTTATCACTGACCACAAACCCGCGGACGTCTTCAGCCTCATCCACCGTCATTTCGTACCAAAGAAAATGTCGCTGCCGCGCTGAACGCCGTCGAGCCGAGATCCACCACCTTCCTGAAATTTCCGTCGGTAGACAAATCGAGCGGGTGGAAGTCCGAACCCAGTCCCTGAATTTGTTTGAACGGACGACCATCGATTGAATTTCTGTAGTCGCCGCTGCCTCCGCCGCCGGTTCTGCAAGTCACCGGAGGAAGGATTTCACGAGGAAGGGGATCGAGGAAAATGTCGGGTGGAGAGAAATAGAGTGAGATGAGGGATCGGGATAGGGATTTTATATCTCATTATTTGACCAGATTTTAAATTTAGTCCCTAAGTTTCTAACTCTTTCAATTTCACCCCATACATCTTTAATTATTACATTAACTCCCAATCAGGTCTATAATTCCTTCAATTTCACTATCACTTTAAGCAGCGTTATTTTATTCATGTGGGAATTTTCACAATCACTTTAATTGCTTTAACTGGACTGCTATGTGATATTCTATTTACGTTTTAAATTTAGGATACATGTTGTAAAATTTGAGGAAAATCTTGATTAGAAATATTAATTTATAAATTTATTGCCGCCGCAATTATTACCTCTTATCTATGTCATGTCGTTGCCTTAATTAATGGGCATTTATTTTAGTCACCGTAGCGACTCGACATTATTTTTATTAAAATTTGTTATTATATGTAGACATTAAATTTGTTATTTTAATTATTTTGTAATTATTCATAGTTATTACAAGCTTTTATTTTTTAATAATTTTTTTAATTATTTAAATCAAAATTTATTAATTTTCAAATACTACTTTATTTTAAAACCTTTTCAATTTAAATTTATTAAAAATATTTTATTATTTATAGAAAATATATATAATTCATTATTTGGTAGAATATTTTTTTATAAAAATAGATTCAATGTTTTATTAAAATTAATTATTTTAATGTTAAAAATGTATTAAATCATTAATTTCATATAAAATTCAAAATTTTATTTATTAATACTCTAAGGTAACACATCTCATGGTGTTACTGAGAGTTACACCTTTTATAGCTAGAGTAACATATATTTCAGGATTTGGTAACACCATAACCCGAACGTTGTGGTATGTCCAAAATTTCATAGCTATGGTAGCATCCAAGAAGGTAACACCCCCCTTAAGTGTTGTAGAATGCCATCTATGGCGTAGTGGTGTGTCGTTTGCACTTCTTGTAATTTAATTTACTAGTGTAGTATTAAATCTCATTAATGTAATGAAGAAAAGAAGGACGAGAAGGACGGACTCGATGAGCAAATTGATCGCGTATGACATTCCAAGGAGTTCTGAAGATCAATGAAGACCATATTTAACCCTTTAAATTGACCTTTGTGATTTTCATGTTGGCTCATGAAAATCACGTTATGAATATGGTCATGCTATACACGGTCCTATGCTTTTATTGTCATGTGATGCGATGTATGTTTAAATTTATGCATGTATGTGATGCTATGTATGTTTAGATGTATGTTAGCAAACATAGACATTAATATAGGATAAAAATACCTCGTTAAAATTTTAAAATGCCGTTCATTTGAAAAACACCTATCAAGACTTCGATCATCATGAGTGGGTCAGGCCAAAGCTGGGCGCTCGGATTATCTTAGTAAGGTAGGATAGGTAATAGTGATACCTATACGTTTAATGAATTTGGAAATCAAAATAGTTTTGAACCTTAAGGCATAAGATGGGATCACTACAAAAAAACAGTTTTTACCGACGCCATTTACCGACGCCCGTACCGCCGTTGTTAAACTTATAATTTACCGACGCCATTTACCGACGCCCGATTTACCGACGCCATTGCCGACGACCGGTTCGCATACTTATTTTTTTTACAATTAACGACGCCGTTTACCGACGCCATTTACCGACGCCATTACCGACGCCGTTTACGCCATTACCGACGCCATTTTCGGCGTCGGTAATTTTTTAACACAATTCCACATCGAAAAAACATCAATGTTTTTGGTGGTTTATAAACCAAAATCCTTCTCAACCATTTGAAATTGAACGGAGCCCGAACCTGATCCTTAGGACCCCGACTGGACCCGACCGAGCCCTCACTTTGAGCCGGACCTAACCCGCCCTGAGCCACTTTGAGTCGACGACTTTTTAATTTTTTTAATTTAACGACGCCAAAAATGGCGTCGGTAAATGGCGGCGTCGGAAAATGGCGTCGGTAAAAAATTACCGTCGAGCATTTTTCCAACGGCGGGTTGTCGTCGGTAATGGCGTTGGTAATTTTTTTACCAACGCCATTTTCTGTTTTACCAACGCCATTTTGGCGTCGGTAAAAACTGTTTTTTTGTAGTGGATTACAACATGCTTGGGCATACGATGCCAAATCCCATGATATAATCTAAGAGTTACATATGATGTAATCGATAAAGAGTTATCCACCTAAATAGCTCAATTCTAGGCGTCATGCCAAAGCTGAGTTTAGGATTGTGCGAAATAGGATCTTAGCCCACTAAAATTACAAATGTTGTAAATTGAGGGTACTTTGTTTTAGTGGAAGTATTTTTTGAGAAATAAAATAATGTGACTAAATATTTTGCATATTGAATTTTGTAGAATGGCATCAAACAACACATCCACCATTTCACTGCGATCCGTCCTTGAGAAGGACAAGCTCAAAGAAAATGGCTGCAACTATCTGGATTGGATTCGGAGCTTGAGAATAGTTCTCAGGCAAGAAATAAAGTTGTATGTTCTTGAGGAAGAAATTCCCGATGAGCCAGCTGACAATGCAAACAAAGCAACAAAAGACAAATGGAAGAAACATTGTGATGATTCCATTGATGTCAGTTGTCTTATGTTGGCTACCATTTGTCCAGAACTTCAGAAGAATCTGGAGGATATGGAAGCTTATGAGATTAATGCTCACCTCAAGGAAACTTTCTCGAAGCATGCTAGGCAAGAGAGGTATGAGACCTTTCAAGCCTTGTTTGCTTGCAAGATGGTTGAGGGGACATCTTTCAGCACTCATCTACTCAAGATGAAAGGATATATTGATCATCTTGAGAGGCTTGGTTTTCCATTTTCTAAGGAGCATTCCACGGATGTGATCCTAAACTCATTTCCCGAAAGTTTCGGTCAGTTCAAAATGAACTATAAAATGAATGAGATGGAGAAGTCTACTGCTGAGCTGCATGGGATGCTTAAAACGGCTGAGCAGAATATTAAGAAGAAACCAAACCACGTGCTGATGGTCAGCAAAGGGAAGTCCTTTAAGAACAAAGGCAAAGGCAAGGGTAAGGCAAAAATTGCCAAATATAAAGACCCTATTAGGCCGGTTTTCAAGGCTAAGGCTCCCAAAGATGTAAATTGCCATCATTGCAATAAACCAGGACACTGGAAAAGAAATTGCAAGATTTATTTGGAAGAGCTAAAGCGTACCAAGGGTAGTGAGACTGCCACATGTATATTTGTTATAGAAGTTAACTTATCTACTTCTAACTCCTGGGTATTAGATATTGGATGCAGATCTCACATTTGTACAAATGTGCAGGGGTTGAGAAGCAGTAGAGAACTCAAGAAAGGGGAAGTGGATCTAAGAGTCGGCAATGGAGCAAGAGTTGCTACACTAGCCGTAGGAACTTATGATCTAGTTTTACCCAATGGGCTTTTGTTAGTTTTGAAAAATTCCTATTATGTTCCTGCTATGAATAGGAATATTATTTCAGTTTCTACATTAGATTGTGAAGGTTACAGTTTTCTTATTAAGAATAAGATTATTCGTATTTTCTTTGATGACTTGCTTTATGGTACTACAAAGTTATATACTGGCCTTTACAATATTGATCTAGATGAGTCCGACACTTTGGAAGTCTATAACATTGCATCCAAGAAACCTAATCTCAATGATTCTAATCCGACTTACTTATGGAATTGTCGACTTGGTCACATAAACGAGAAACGCATTTCTAAACTCCATAATGATGGACTTTTAGACTCTTTTGACTATGAATCATATGGGACATGCGAATCTTGTTTATTGGGCAAGATGATAAAGAATCCTTTCACTGGTCATGGATAAAGGGCTAGTGATCTGTTAGGCCAAATACATACTGATGTATGCGGACCTCTTAGCACTCATGCCAGAGGCGGATACCAATACTTCATTACATTTACCGATGACTTTAGCCGATATGGATATGTTTATCTTATGAAGTATAAACATGAATCTTTTGAAATATTCAAAATATTCCAAAATGAAGTACATAATCAACTTGGCAAGACAATTAAATCCCTTCGATCGGATCGAGGTGGGGAATACTTGAGCTAAGAATTCGATGATCATCTTAGGAGATGTGGAATTGTTTTGCAACTTACTCCTCCCGGAGCACCTCAGCATAACGGAGTGTCCGAGAGGAGGAATCGAACTTTATTAGATATGGTTCAATCTATGATGAGTCGAACAGAGCTTCCATTATCATTCTGGGGCCACGCCTTAGAAACAGCAGCATTCACCCTTAACCGTGTTCCATCTAAAGCAGTTGAAAAGATACCATTTGAGAAATGGACTGGTAAGAGACCAAACTTGTATTTTCTAAAGATCTGGGGTTGCGAAGCATTCGTAAGGCGCCAAGTGTTTGACAAACTGGCAGCCAGATCTGAACGATATTTATTTGTGGGATATCCTAAGGAATCTAAAGGATATTACTTTTATAAGCCCGTAGAGAACAAAGTGTTTGTTGCTCGAAATGCTGTATTCTTAGAAAGAGAATTTATTTCGAAAATAGACAGTAGGAGAAGAGTAATTCTCGAGGAAACTCGAGAACCACAAGAAGACATCGCTTCACTGATGGAAACTGAACAAGCTCAACAATCAGTTGAAGAGCCCATTCAAAGTACACAAGTCCCACACAGATCTGATAGGATGCGACATAAACCTGAGAGATATGGTTATCTCGTAACAGAGGATGATGATGCATCGCTCATAGATAATGAGCCTAGTATATATACAGAATCTGCTTCAAGACCAGAGTCCGAGGAATGTCTAGAAGCCATGAAGTCAGAGATGTAGTCCATGTATGACAATCAAGTTTGGAACTTGATAGATCCACCTGAGGGTGTTAAAACCATTGGGTGCAAATGGGTCTATAAAAAGAAGAAAGACATGGATGATAATCTGCAAGCCTATAAAGCTAGACTAGTGGCAAAAGGTTATAGATGTAATATCCGCAATTTCGGATTTCCGGTAATTTTCATTTTTCAGAGGAGGTCCGTTTCGAAAACTCGCTTTTGACCGTTTCGTCATTCGGAGAATATTTAATTCTGCACTTTTTGTCATCCGAGTTCGTTTCGGTGCTGCTTTGTTGATTTCCGTGCTTTTTAGCGACTTTTCCGCGCTTGAGTTCGGTTCTTGCGAATCTCGTTCGAAACTGTCGTTTGGGGTTTTTCGTAAGTTCATTTAACATTGTTATACGTGTTGTGAGTTTCGGTTTGATTATTCGTTGTCGTATGGTGATTTTCGGGCATTTGGGCCATTTTCGTAATTTCCCAAAGTTTGGGGTAATTACCTTCCGTTGTCGAATTTCGAGCCTTTGGGTGGTCGGAATCGTGTGTTCTACTATCTCTTAGATTCGTATTTGTGAGTACTTCGTAACCGTATCTTCGGTTCGTATTCAGGTTTGGGTTTCGGTGTCGTTTTGTTGAGTTCAGGATTACTAAACGACTTTTCTAAGTATGAGTTCGGCTTTGTAAAAATCACCATAAATTCTTGCAAACTCCAAAAATTCTGAATCTTTGCAATATTATAAAGCATCAAGTTAGCTTTCCAATGGTTCAAACGGTGAGTCAATCGGAGTCCGGACGAAGGAGTTATGGTCGAAATAGCTAAGACTGCACGATGTGCCTTTTGGTGTTGGAATGGACTGTACCGTGTGCCGCGGCACACTTCAGCTGTGCCGCGGCACTAAGCCAGTGCTGGGCAGTTTTTTTGGCCGTGGGCCGCGGCACACTTGTCCTGTGCCGCGGCACACTTGTCCTGTGCCGCGGCACACAGTTCAGATCAACCTATTTAATGGCCTGGACTGAGTTATCCGGCCATTTCTCATTTTTTCCTTCGTTCCTTCGCGATTCTTCAGCATAAATGGATGGATTTGAGTAAGAGAATCATAGAACAACACGTTTTGGAAGTTTGATTCATGGATTAACATCATATTCCACCCGGATCGAAGGTAAGAACACCTAAACTCTTGGTTTTGGGAATTTTTGAGGTTTCTTGATGTTTTGGCCGATTTGATTCGTTTTAGTTTAGATTATTGTTAGAACATG
The DNA here is from genome assembly GCA_033398695.1 of Orobanche coerulescens. Taxonomy (NCBI): domain Eukaryota; kingdom Viridiplantae; phylum Streptophyta; class Magnoliopsida; order Lamiales; family Orobanchaceae; genus Orobanche; species Orobanche coerulescens. The sequence continues at coordinate 799,443 of JAWKAU010000036.1, read as the reverse complement.
GTTGTATACTCGAAATCATTCATTACCCCTGAAGTTTTGTGAAACGAATTTGAGTATTACCTTGAATAATCGATTGAATTGGACTATGCCCTCAAGGTGTCCGATAAAATGCTTCAATGAGTAGAACTTGGGAAGTTCCATACGTTTTCGTAGAATTGTGATTGAATTGACATCGTTGTGACTTAGGAGCGAATTCTTGTGAAGAAATCGAGTCGGAACCCTTCCGTTCGTTGCCTTCCTTGGGGTTCGAGCTTCCCGGTCGAACCGTGTTCTTCGGAGCGTTCGGTAGCGGTTATTAAGGCAAGTATCTTACTATACGACTTGTATCTTGCGACTAGTAATTACGTATGAGATGTATAATGACTTTGCTTGCCTTCATAAATATGTTCCGTTTGAGTTGGTTGTGTTTTCCGCAATTTGAAGGCTTTGTGATAATAGTGTTATATCAGTATACGTGTTAGGCGTTGTGCCATTTGTGCAGGAATGCGACGTACATATAGGATGGTTGTACACTTGGTTGTACAATGTATTGTGTACCGAATGTGTGTTATGTTGGTTAAATGTCGTTGATTGATGATAGTTGTTGCGAGTGTCGAGGTTGTGTTATTTGCGTGCAATGTACGATTCTGTGGTGATCAAGGTGATTGATTAATTGTGCTCGTTGTTGTATGTAATGTGAATGTGAATATGTGTGTGACCGCTAAGTTCACTCGTGTTGGTTCGACGGGACCTACGAGGATTCGTGGCAGTGGACTACGGGATCAGAACTTAGTGAGGTACTGAGGTCCAATCGTGCTGGTCTGACGAGGCCTACGATAACGCATGGCAGTGGACCATGAGTTTCGGACATAGTGCGTCCAACCGGGTGAGCTCGACGGGGCTTATGGTGACACGTGGCAGTGGACTACGGTGTCAGGACTGTGTGTGTGATTGTTGTGATTGATATAGTCCGTGCGGGTTGTTATGCCTACGGAGACACGTGACAGTGGATCACGGTGTCGGAATTGGTTATGTTTGGTTAATAGTCTGTGTGGGTTGTTGAACCTACGGAGACACGTGACAGTGGATCACGGTGTCGGAATTGATTATGTTTGTTTAATTATGCGTGATGTAGTCCGTGCGGGTTGTTGAACCTACGGAGACACGTGACAGTGGATCACGGTTTCATGAGCATGATACTTTTCAAATCAAAGTTTTTACAGGAAAAGTTTTAAGAAAGAATGTTGGGCCGAGCCCCACGAGGTTTATGGAAATGTTTCCGGTATGGTAAACTGTTGAATTATGAAACAAGTTTTGGGTTAAGGCCCTTAAGTTTTTCGAAAGGTTTTGTGAATCAGGACTTGAGGTCTTAAGGTTTTGAAACTTTAAAAATTCCCGAGATGATAATCTTATTTTCGAATGCTTCATAGCTTATCTTCTCTTGTGAAAACCTCCCGGGAATATTTGATACTTGATTATTATATTTGATCACGATTATTAATTGCTTGTTACATTTCGTATGATTTGATACTTGCACTAGTAAAACAGTGGAGTTTTACTAACCCCCGAGTAATCGGGGTGGATGTCTGCTTTGCGCCCGGTACATGCAGATTCGGGGAGCAATCACGGGATTGGCACAAGAGGATGACGAGCGATACTAATCATGAGTCGAGAGTTATTTTGATTTTTGTTGTGTTGTCGAGTTGATTTGATCTTCCGTCAGTATTGTATTTCACCCTGTGTGGGTAATGTTATTTAAGTCGGTTTTATCGATTGGGTTGTGTGACCTCATCGTCGTGTATTCACGTGTAAGTGACCATATCGTCTGTATCATTTTATTGTTTGACCACAGTCGAATAAGCATTTGGTTGTTTATGGATGTTTAGCTGGTAGATCCTTGTGGAAAGGGTCTACGGCGTGTAATATTCCCATACGGTTTTGGGGATGTTACAATTATGGTATCAGAGCTTAGGTTTGCGGAAACCTAGGCTGTCGGGTCGTTTCAAGTCATGTTTTGTCGAGTAATGTGTTGTCTTGTCGTTCGAGTCGTCAGGTGACAAGTTGAGTTGTGCGTGGTCACAACGTGTCAGTTATGTTGTCGGACGAGATTAGTATCGTGGGCGATTGTCACCTCCGTGCGACCTGTGGATGTAAGTCTCCTCCTTTATGCGTAATACCTGTGTATCTCGATTTTATCTTAGTGAGTTGATTGCGGTGCATGATTTTCTTTACACAACATTGTGTGATGTAGTCGTGTTTAATACTTGTGGCACATGGTATGAGTATAGCTGAGCGTATTGTTGTTTTACTTTTGAACCACCGCGTGGGGTGGTATGTTGTGAAGGTTGTAAACCTTGATGGGTTCTGTGAAGGTACCAACGGTAGAGTTTGTGTTAAACTCCGATGAATGATTTTGCTGTGTGTTTAAACTTGATACCACGAGATGCATTTGATTGAATTGGCGACCCTGGTTGCCATTTGAGTATGTGGTTTTAAATTATTGTTTTGGAATGTTGTAATTTTTGTCCGCTATGGGTAAGTTTGTGAATGTTTCCTGAAGGACTTTACAGTTTGAGAATTTTGTAGAAATCGATTTTTGGAAAATATTTTGGTGGTGCGGTCAAACCATGGTTTATATGGATTTTTAAAATTTGTTAAATTTTGACAAATGGGCCGTGTATTTTCAAATGACACAATCAGACGGTATTTGAAAAATGTTTTTTAAAATACTTCGGACATTGTAAAATATTACCGTCATTTTGCTTATGAACTAAAGGATTTTGGAAAATTTCTGTTTTGCAAAACAACTTTGGCTTCCGTAATTTAGAACGTTATGTGTTTATTTATTGAGGTTAAACCGTACAGTGAGTTGCTATATTATCATTCTAGTCAGAAAATCTGGGTTGTATGCCCAAGTGGCGGGATACGTTGTTAGGTATCGTTCCCCACTTCAATGACTGAGGTATTAAACAAAGTACTTTCAAAATTTCACCCCAGCAAAATCTTTCGAACTCGCGAATTTTTTTTATATTATCATTCGAACAAATACCTCGATAAACTTGTTTTTTTTTAAAATATTACCGGTGTTGGACCACAATGGTATGCTTAATGTTTTAACCGTGTATGCTGAGGTATAGGTCGTTCATCTTTGTCAATGTGAACGTGTGAATATTGCATTGTGCTGCTGATTTTGGGCTTATGTCGATTATGTGAGGTTTGTTTTATCTTGTTATTCCGATTGGATGTCGATTCGGTATGCTAAGGGGTCGAGGTCGAGGCCGTGGTCATGGTCGTGGTCGTGGTCGTAATCGGGAGCAGAGAGGGCGACTCCCTCCTTGCCGAGTACCAATCGGCTCGATGGATCAAGGATATTCGACTAGCGTTAATGTTGACGTTGGCGCCGCCACCATCCTTCGTCGGTGGTTGATCGATTAGTGCGAGATGAATCGGGCCGTACGTCGGGATGAGAACCCAAATAGGGATAACGGAACTAGTAAGTGGTTACGAGATGTGATGAAGATGCACGGCCGCCCGTTTTGTGGGTTAAATCGACTTGTTAGGTTGGGAAAAGCGGCTCTTCCGGTTGGACAGAATATTTGATCTTTAGCTTGTCCGGATGATAGGAGGGTACCCATTGCTCAAGACCTACTCGACAAAGAAGGCTGCAGATCGGTGGCACGCCGTAGTGCTGCAGATCGTACACCTACATGGGCTGAGTTTAAGACCGCCATGGAGGCGAGTATTGCCCGTTGCCTGTTCGTGAACGCAGAATCATTGAATTTTTCTCGCTCGCCCGGGATGTGTCAATATCCCAGGCGATAGTCGATTATAATCGACAGTTGGCTTATGTTCGTGATCAAGTGAGAAGTGAAGCGGACAAGGTCCGATACTTCAATATGCGCATGAAACCCCATATCCGTGAGAGTATGGCTCCGCTCATGTGTACCACCCTGAAGGAATATCAGGACCAAGCTTTAGCCATTGAGATGTCCGTTTCTGTGACGGAATCTGGTTCAGAGAGTAAGAGACAGAAGACCTCGAGGAATTTTTCAAGAGGCCAGAGGAGTGAGATCCGTGAGCCTGTTGCTTCGCAGTTTCCTTCTGGGAGCACTCCTCGTTTGGTTGACCAGTCTAAGAACCTTACCCCATAGGCGAGTAAGACGATCAGTGTGAAGACCTGCTTTAACTGCAGTCGTGTAGGCCATGCGAGACAGAATTGTCGTTCGCCACCGGTTAATTGTTTTAAGTGCGGCCAACTGGGGCACCAAGCGGTGCATTGTGAGTCCGTTGCCAGGATGTTCGGGAATCGGGTTTTCGTTCCTACTCGGGGAGGGCCCGGTGGTGTCGATGATGTAGTTGTGTATCGTACTTTGTCTTGTAATTCGTGTAGAGATTGATATTTTTGCGTGAACTTTTTGGTTTTGTTTCTATTCTATCATGATGTTTTATTTTAAGTTTCGGACGAAACTTAATTTTAATAGGATAGAATGTAATATCCGGTATTCTCGTTTTCCGTTATCTTGAATTGTTTGTGTTTTGACGTCAGACATTTTCTTGTTGATGAGAATCGGAATGATTTCTATCGTAATACTCTATTTGTTTCTGTCGCATAGCCGTTTTAGTCGGGTGCGACTTGTTGTCGCGTACGTTTATTTGATTAAATGTGTGCATATGATGTGGTATGTGATGCGTCGTTAATTGATTGTTATTGTTTTGAATCATTGCCGGTGGCTTTGTTATGGTCGTCGTGGGGCGTGTTTCCACGCTGTATATTCTTTCGCATTGCTTGTAACGTTTCGCCAATGGGCGAAAGTTATGCGTTCTTGTGTATCTCGTTGAGGTTTCCTGTTGGGATATTGCTTCTCCCTACTTATTTTAAGTTTCGGGACGAAACTTCTTTTAAGGAGGGTAGAATGTAATATCCGCAATTTCGGATTTCCGGTAATTTTCATTTTCAGAGGAGGTCCGTTTCGAAAACTCGCTTTTGACCGTTTCGTCATTCGGAGAATATTTAATTCTGCACTTTTTGTCATCCGAGTTCGTTTCGGTGCTGCTTTGTTGAGTTCCGTGCTTTTTAGCGACTTTTCCGCGCTTGAGTTCGGTTCTTGCGAATCTCGTTCGAAAGTGTCGTTTGGGGTTTTTCGTAAGTTCATTTAACATTGTTATACGTGTTGTGAGCTTCGGTTTGATTATTCGTTGTCGTATGGTGATTTTCGGGCATTTGGGCCATTTTCGTAATTTCCCAAAGTTTGGGGTAATTACCTTCCGTTGTTGAATTTCGAGCCTTCGGGTGGTCGGAATCGTGTGTTCTACTAGCTCTTAGATTCGTCTTTGTGAGTACTTCGTAACCGTATCTTCGGTTCGTATTCAGGTTCGGGTTTCGGTGTCGTTTTGTTGAGTTCAGGATTACTAAACGACTTTTCTAAGTATGAGTTCGGCTTTGTAAAAATCACCATAAATTCTTGCAAACTCCAAAAATTCTGAATCTTTGCACTATTATAAAGCATCAAGTTAGCTTTCCAATGGTTCAAACGGTGAGTCAATCGGAGTCCGGACGAAGGAGTTATGGTCGAAATAGCTAAGACTGCACGATGTGCCTTTTGGTGTTGGAATGGACTGTACCGTGTGCCGCGGCACACTTCAGCTGTGCCGCGGCACTAAGCCGATGCTGGGCAGTTTTTGGCCGTGGGCGCGGCACACTTGTCTGTGCGCGGCACACGGTGCGAATCAACCTATTTAATGGCACAGGTGAGTTATCGGCCATTTCTCATTTTTCCTTCGTTCCTTCGCGATTCTTGACATAAATGGATGGATTTGAGTAAGAGAATCATAGAACAACACGTTTTGGAAGTTTGATTCATGGATTAACATCATATTCCACCCGGATCGAAGGTAAGAACACCTAAACTCTTGGTTTTGGGAATTTTTGAGGTTTCTTGATGTTTTGGCCGATTTGATTCGTTTTAGTTTAGATTATTGTTAGAACATGGTTGTATACTCGAAATCATTCATTACCCCTGAAGTTTTGTGAAACTAATTTGAGTATTACCTTGAATAATCGATTGAATTGGACTATGCCCTCAAGGTGTCCGATAAAATGCTTCAATGAGTAGAACTTGGGAAGTTCCATACGTTTTCGTAGAATTGTGATTGAATTGACATCGTTGTGACTTAGGAGAGAATTCTTATGAAGAACTCGAGTCGGAACCCTTCCGTTCGTTGCCTTCCTTGGGGTTCGAGCTTCCCGGTCGAACTGTGTTCTTCGGAGCGTTCGGTAGCGGTTATTAAGGCAAGTATCTTACTATACGACTTGTATCTTGCGACTAGTAATTACGTATGAGATGTATAATGACTTTGCTTGCCTTCGTAAATATGTTCCGTTTGAGTTGGTTGTGTTTTCCGCAATTTGAAGGCTTTGTGATAATAGTGTTATATCAGTATACGTGTTAGGCGTTGTGCCATTTGTGCAGGAATGCGACGTACATATAGGATGGTTGTACACTTGGTTGTACAATGTATTGTGTACCGAATGTGTGTTATGTTGGTTAAATGTCGTTGATTGATGATAGTTGTTGCGAGTGTCGAGGTTGTGTTATTTGCGTGCAATGTACGATTCTGTGGTGATCAAGGTGATTGATTAATTGTGCTCGTTGTTGTATGTAATGTGAATGTGAATATGTGTGTGACCGCTAAGTTCACTCGTGTTGGTTCGACGGGACCTACGAGGATTCGTGGCAGTGGACTACGGGATCAGAACTTAGTGAGGTGCGAGGTCAATCGTCTTTGATGCAGCGAGGCCTACGATAACGCATGGCGATGGACCATGAGTTTCGGACATAGTGCGTCAGCCCGGGTGAGCTCGGCGGGGCTTATGGTGACACGTGGCGGTGGACTACGGTGTCGGGATTGTGTGTGTGATTGTTGTGATTGATATAGTCCGTGCGGGTTGTTATGCCTACGGAGACACGTGACGATGGATCACGGTGTCGGAATTGGTTATGTTTGGTTAATAGTCGTGTGGGTTGTTGAACCTACGGAGACACGTGATGATGGATCACGGTGTCGGAATTGATTATGTTTGTTTAATTATGCGTGATGTAGTCCGTGCGGGTTGTTGAACCTACGGAGACACGTGATGGATCACGGTTTCATGAGCATGATACTTTTCAAATCAAAGTTTTTACAGAAAAGTTTTAAGAAAGAATGTTGGGCCGAGCCCCACGAGATTTATGGAAATGTTTAGGTATGGTAACTGTTGAATTATGAAACAAGTTTTGGGTTAAGGCCCTTAAGTTTTGAAAGGTTTTGTGAATCGGGACTTGAGGTCTTAAGGTTTTGAAACTTTAAAAATTCCGAGATGATAATCTTATTTTCGAATGCTTCATAGCTTATCTTCTCTTGTGAAAACCTCCAGAATATTTGATACTTGATTATTATATTTGATCACGATTATTAATTGCTTGTTACATTTCGTATGATTTGATACTTGCACTAGTAAAGCAGTGGAGTTTTACTAACCCCAGTAATGTCGGGGTGGATGTCTGTTTGCGCCGGTACATGCAGTTCGGGAGGCGATCACGGGATTGGCACAAGAGGATGACGAGCTGCGATACTAATCATGAGTCGAGAGTTATTTTGATTTTTGTTGTGTTGTCAGAGTTGATTTCAGTCTTCCGCTGTATTGTATTTCGACCCCTGTGTGGGTAATGTTATTTAAGTCAGTTTTATCGATTGGGTTGTGTGACCTCATCGGTCTGTGTATTCACGTGTAAGTGACCATATCGGTCTGTATCATTTTATTGTTTGACCCTGGTCGGGCAAGCATTTGGTTGTTTATGGATGTTTAGCCTGGTAGATCCTTGTGGAAAGGGTCTACGGCGTGTAATATTCCCATACGGTTTTGGGGATGTTACAATAGACAGATTTATGGTGTTGACTATGATGAGACCTTTTCGCCAGTAGTCATTCTTAAATCAATTAGAATTTTATTTGCCATTGCCGCATACTATGATTAAGAAATATGGTAAATAGATGTCAAAACAGCATTCCTTAATGGAAACTTACTTTAGGATGTGTACATGACATAACCTGAAGGTTTTGTTCATCCATAAAATTCTAAAAAGGTTTGCAAGCTTCAAAGATCCATTTATGGATTGAAGCAGGCTTCTCGGAGCTGGAATCTTCGTTTTGATGAAATTGTTAAAGAGTTTGGGTTCATTCAAAATGAAGATGAACCATGTGTATACAAGAAGGTTAATGGGAATATAGTTGTTTTCTTAGTCTCATATGTAGATGACATATTACTCATTGGAAATGACATTCCCACCTTGCAGACAGTCAATACTTGGTTGGGAAGTTGTTTCTCAATGAAAGACTTAGGAGAAGCTGCTTACATTCTTGTGATAAAATCTATAGAGATAGATCAAAGAGAATGATTGGTCTGAGTCAAAGTACCTAGTACTCGACCAGTTGTATAGTTTTCCCTTAGCATGACAAGTCGATACCAATCAAATCCAGGTGAAAGTCACTGGACAGCAGTGAAAACCATCCCAAAGTACTTGAGAAGAGCTAAGGATGCTTTCCAAATATATGGAGGTGTGAGAAACGAGTTGGCTGTAAATAGTTACGCCGATGCAAGTTTCAAAACCGATAGAGACAATTTAAGATCGCATATGGTTTTGTGTTTTGTTTAAAATGAAGATGCTGTGAGTTGGAAATGTTCCAAGTAAACACACTCATAGATTCTATAACTTAAGACTAAGTACCTGGCAGCATCGGATGCAGCCAAGGAGAGTATGTGGAACCTTTTAGGTCCTATAAGTCTTTACTGCGACAATAATGGTGCTATTGCGCGAGCTAAAGAGACATGGACCGATCATAATTCTAAACATATACTCAGAAAATATCACCTAGTCAGAGAGATCGTCAGATAACGAGATATTGCAATATGCAAAGTAGCAATGGAAGAGAATGTTGCAGATCCACTTACCAAGCCTCTCTCACAGGGAAGGCATGTTTAGCATGCTAGAGCGATAGGACTAAAAGTCATGAATGAATGGTCCTAGTACAAGTGGGAGATTGTTAGGATAAGTGCACTAGGACATTCGATGTGCCTAGATTTATAATTTTCACATATAAAAAAAGTTATTTGATATCATTTAATTCTCTTTGATTATTATAATGTGTGCATGTTTTAATATTATAATAATCGAATAATAGTTATTCACGAATAATAAGATTATTCAAATGTCCCTGGTACAATCGCGTTTAGTAGAGACTCAAGTGATTAATATACTAGTATAAGTTTGATTGATAATCATCGGATGATTATGCGTATGGTACGGATCAATCTTATGGGTATTGGTTGGAGAACTAATACTAGACAGACCCGCATTGAGATCACTACATGGAAATATCATAAGTGAATCTCAATATAACAGTATGTCAATAAATCCTTGAACCTGAGATTATCATAGAGTCCAACATGATAACTGCTATGCCTTGATGTAATCCAACGTCATCTGAAACATGGTGATTATAAAGGTTAGCGATCGGAATTAGTGGGAGTCATGTAGAGGGCAATGAATAATCAAGATGGGGATTTGTCCCTCTCTTAAGTGAGAGAGATATCTGTTGGCCCCTCGATAAGTAGGACTGAAGGAAATGCATGGCCATGCTCAAATGAAGAGTAATTTGATTCAATCAGTCTACTTAAGATTGAGAAAGCATTTGAACATAGATAAGTATGACAGACTCCATGACTTAGTTCAAATATGATATCGCGTGACAAAGGGATTTGACACATTAAAAGGTTTAATGGACTATTCACTTATATTATTTGGGTAATCATAATGTCTTGCTAGAGGCCGCTTATGATTTATTATTTAATAAGGTATTAAATAATTGCCAACATAATATAAGACTTTTGGGTCACACGTACGACAATTATAGACAAGTAGGAATAAATATCAACTGGGAATAATAAATATAATATTGGATATTATATTTATAAGGAGATTAAATAATAAGTAATATATATAATATTGGATATTATATATATTGTATTATTTAATAAGTTGAGGGGCAACTAAGCAAATACTAGAGTTTGACTCTAGGTTTTACTTAGTATAAATATAAGGTCTTGGACAAGGAGTTGTAATCAGAAAATAAGACCTAAAAATCGCCACCTTCAAGAACAAGAAAATCGGCCCTCTACTTCCTACTGTAGGAGAACGAAGTCGTTCGTCTAATCCTCTTCCCTTAGTTGATCTTGATCAATAGTACAATCCTTCTAGTAAGGAATTTGTGTTGTACTATTTATCAATATTATTCGTAAGGATCTAGCAATCCGGCTTGTGGAATTGTTCGTGTGTGGATCACCAAAAGAGGAAGGAGATATTCATCTGCTTCTAGTCCGGATCTAGAACTGTTCAATCGGATTAAGGTAATTCGATTAACCCTTTAATCAAACAATTAAATTACTGCATGAGATCCTAAATTGGGTTTTCACATTTATTATTCCGCTGCGTTTTTACTTCGATTATTTTGTATTCGATGCATAGAAAACCCAACAAAGGGTGGGTTCGTTAGCAACAAAATTAGTTATGCAACATTAGGGCTGTGACATTACGTTCCTACGTGAAATATACTTCACGTTTGATTTGCAAAATAGTCATGCAACTAATTAGCAACACAAATTTAATTTTGGTCCTGATTTCACCGGATTACAATGTTTCTGGTGAAACCAGGAACCTGATCGAGATTCATTTTGCTATTGCCCTAAACGTGCATAGTCAGAATTTGCTTGCCCAACAAAAACATTATGAGCTCTGTTGGTGTAGGTCCTATAATTGATTGTCTTTCATGCTTGCAGGCACACTCCTACTGGCTCTACATTGTGCCATGGGGTCTGTACAAAGCTGTAAACTACATTAAAGAATATTACGGCAATCCCACAATGATTTTGGCTGAAAATGGTACTATAATACTACATATTTTTCACCTTATTTGAAATAAATCACTTATTTTCAGAACCTGCTCAATCTAACATGACTTGCAATATTGGACAGGAATGGATCAGCCAGGCAACCTGACACTCCCAGGTGTTCTGAATGACATGACGAGGATCAATTACTACAAAAGCTATCTACAAGAACTAAAAAAGACTATCAACGAGGGAGCTAACGTGATTGGCTTTTTCCAGTGGACATTCGTGGACAACTTTGAATGGAGATTAGGTTATACATCGAGGTTTGGCATTGTCTACGTCGATTTCGACACACTCGAGAGGTATCCGAAGGTTCAAGCTGCTTCAACAGAAGCACAAGCATTGAGCAGCAACTTCCAACTTTTTATGTTAATGTTTCAGCTCGCTAACTGTCTTCTCACTCTGTTTTCATCCATTAGGGAACCAATAAGAGCTTTTGTTGGAAAAAGCAGTGTTTTCGTCTCCCTTTTTTTTGGGTACTGGCTGATTTTGTTGGAAGTTTGTTATTATAAAGTGTGTTGATTCAAATATGTATAATTACTAGTTCAAAATCCATCGATATTCAAACGTGCTATAAATTAAAAAAAATGCGTAATGTTATTATTATAAATAATAGTGGGAATCAATTTTTTAATACCAAATCATAAAATTGATAAGTTCTATATCCTCATTCATAAAACTATAAGTTTTTAGTATCATTTTGATTAAAAAGACTAAAATGTCCTCTCTTTTGTTGTATTGTTGACTTCTCACTTTTTTTTATTTAATTTAAACTACTTTTCTTCTCTTTTTTCTTTTTTACTTTCCTCCTCCGATCGATATTAATGTCCAACAACCAAAATTTAACTACAAACATATACATCAAAACAACACAACCATTTTATTTTTGACAAAGGGTCTCTCAAAAATCTTATAGAAATCACAAGATTATTCGAAAGAAAAGTTGACGTTGAAATAGGACTTCATTTGTCGTTCTTCTGAGTTCATAAAGAAGGTATGCATCAGTATTTGACCGATGGAAAAAAAATTCCCGATCTGTTCTTACGGACACGATCGCTGCACACGATGGGAAGCAACCGTGTGCAACGATCATGTGCAACGGTCGTGTCCAACGACCTTGACATCGTGCGCACCACTAACGTGTTCACGATCGTTTAACACGATCGTCTACAATCGTGTGCAGCGATCGTGTGCATGGCCCGAAACTTGCACACGATCACTGCACACGGTAGTATACGACCGTGTGCATCGGTCGTGTCCAAGGCAGACCGTTTTATAATATTGTTCGCTCAGTTTTCTGAATAGTTATTCATCTTTTTGTAATCAGATGTCGTGGCAGCGTATTTTGATACATCACGGTGGTCATTGGGAGCGATCGACATATGTAGACAGGGACTCCTTTTTTGTCTATATCGACACGAGCAAAGTTAGTCGTGCAAACCTCGTGGGGGTTACCAGAGAGGGTTTGGGTGGTCCAAATGAGTCCGATTACAAATTATGGTACTTGACACACATGGCCAAGGGAAACAAAGTAAAAGTCCTATTACGGGGCGATACCGAGATACTTCGATTACTAGTAGAATACAAGGAGGATCCTGAGGTCTATGTTGAGAACAACAGCTCCTCCACTCCCGAGGTTAATATGGGATGTAGCAGCTCGAGAGTAGAGCCCGGCAATATAAATTATGACATGCCTTCCAAAGAGTATCAATACGAGGAAGATGATGAAGATGAGGAAGATGAGGAGGTGCATACATCCGAAGATGAAGATTGTTGTAAAGACTTGCTTGAGTCACTATCTGCGGAATTTCTTGCTTGGGTTCACCAACCGACCCAAATGGATAGGATTATGGTCGTCGGAACTTCTCATCCGACCATCAATCTGCGAGCGAGCATGAGCATCTACAATCAATGCGTAACTGGATCATTCCATTTCCGGACCCCTGTAGTGCCGGGACTTTGGGTTGGGTCGAGCAGCCTCCACCGGTTACCGGTCAGCTAGAGGTGGGGTCCACCTTTCGTTCCAAGACAGAGTTGAGGATAACTGTAGGAATGTATCATTTGGAAAACATGCTACAATGTATCACTGATCGTTCCGCCGATAAACGTATAGTGTTTGTCTGTAAGAGTGGGCAAAAAAATTGCCAGTTTAGGTTGTGTGCTATTGAGGGTGCAACTATTTGGAGAATTACTAAGTTGACATTGGAGCACAGTTGTCACCCTGATTTGAACCGTGCTGCCGTACGATCGGTCACTTCTGAGGTTGCCGCCCATTATTTTGCTAAAAGATTGACCGGTGAGGGGGTCACTTTGAGGCCAAAGGAGATGATTGCAGAGATGTGTAGGGAGTACGGCATTGACATGCTATACAGTTTTGCTCTCCGGACGAGGAATATAGCGATAGAGAATACATATGGCGGCTTTGATGAGTCGTATGAGAGGGTCCCATCTTATCTGTATTTGTTAAAACAACATAATCCAGGGACAATTTATGATTTGCAGACGACTCTTGAGGGAGTGTTTTGCCACATATTCGTTGCACTCGGACAGAGTATTAGGGCATTTGATATGTGCCTTCGACCGGTGATTATAGTTGATGGGACCCACCTGAAGGGAAGGAATAAAGGAACTCTATTTGCGGCCGTCACATTTGACGGGAACGAGCAAGTATTTCCTCTTGCTGTTGGTCTCGGTCCGATAGAGAACGACGAGTCATGGACTTATTTTCTGTATAACCTGCGCAGATGCTACAATCCGATGGAAGATTTACTGATTGTGAGTGACCAACATAAGAGCATTCAGAATGCTGTTCGAGCCGTCTATCCGAATGCATTCCACGGGTTGTGCTATCACCATCTTGCAAAAAATCTGACCTCCTACGGTGCGCATGCTATATGACTCTTTAGAACTGCTGCCTACACGCATCGTGAAGAAGTTTTTGAAAACTACTTTTCGAAACTACATATCGAAAGCCCTAATGGGGCTCACATGCGCCTTTCTGAAATTGGGCCACAGAGGTGGGCTAGGTCGAAGTGTCCGGTACGACGCTATAACTTCTTGACATCTAATGCTGTTGAATGCTTTAATAATCGTATGTTGTGGGCAAGGCGTTTACCTGTTTGCTCGTTACTTGAGATATTTCGCCTAATTTTAGAGAATTGGTTTGATGAGAAGCGGGGAGAAGCTACATCAAGAGACCATGAGTTGACAATGCACACTTTTGAAAAGCTTTCTATGTAATATCCAGGGATAATTTTTTTTCGTGTTACTGTTGAGTTGTACGTATTCATTTGGAATTGTACAAGTATTGTTGTTTTCGAATGATACAACGAATATTGTATTGGAATATTTCGGGATCGAAATTTTTATACTTGTCGTCGGGTTGGTTTCGTCGTTTGAATGTTGGTTGGAGAGTTTGGATTTTTTTTGGCTAAGTTCATAGCCTTAACGTACGCTACGGGTGTTGCATTACGTACGCTAGCGTGTTTCTATTACGTACATTATGCCTGTAAGGTTACGTAAGTAATGCTTGGTAGGTGGCAGGAACCTTTCTCGTAGTCACTTTCGGCCGGTGGGTCCCGAGCATCTTCCGATCGGATCTCACTATTGCAGACAACGGACCCTTACGTACGTTAAGAGGTGAGCTCTACGTACGTAATGCAGGTCTTGTTAACGTACGTAATATGTTTTTGTTTACGTACGTTAAGGCCTTCGTATTTTAGTTCAGTTAGTTCTGGGTTTAGCTTTACGTACGTTACTATTTTCACATAGCGTACGTAAAGGCCCTTACGTACGTTAGCATGGGCGTATAACGTACGTAATGGACTTGTCAGTCTATTTATCTTGGTTTCGTATTTCATTTCCTCACAAACAAAAACACATTTTATCTCCCTAGAATCATCCGTTTGGACTTGTTATTGATGTTTAGCCCCTTCCAACTCGATCTTGATCATCCTAGCTTGGATTGAAGCTTGAAGTTGGAAGCCTGTTGGTGCTCCTTTGGTGTTTGTAGGCTTCTTCTTGTTCTTCTTTGGTAAGTTCCCTCAATCTCTTGTTCTTCAAGTGATTTTCGAGTTTTTTTTGTTGTTTTCTTCGGGTATTGTTTGATTAATGGAGTATATCATGATTCTTCATGGTTTTGATAAACTTTTGATGAAGAACATGATGGTATTGCTTGAGTTGGATTATGTTCTTGATGTTTTAGATTGTTTGGAAGTTTTAATCATGTCTAGTAAGGATTATGTTAAGATTGTTATATGATTAACATAGTCTTGAGATGATTGTTGTTGTTGTTGATGGTGTTCTTGAAAGATTATAACCATTTTAGTAAGGATTTATGATAATTTAAGGGGTGATTATCATAATTTGGAAATGGTTGAGTGAATCTTGTTGTTTAATCCGTATTCATGATGTATTAATGAAGGATTTATGTTTCAGACATCATGATTATTGAGTTGATGATGTTCTTGGGGTGATAATGATAATATTGATAATATTATCATTGTAGGAGGATCAATTTGATGATATTGGTGATATTATCATTTTGAGATGTTTGTTTTGATGATTGTTCTTAAGTGAATCTTGTTGAATGGATTTCACAAGTGTTAAGAACGTAATGATCATGTTAATTGATCATCGAGGTGTTAGAGGATGTTAGAATTCATAGTTGAGAACTATGATATTCGTTCGTGTGATGTGATCGATTCGTGTTTGAATCGGGCTTTGTCTTTGTCGTTGTTTTCTATTGATTTTGTGTTTTTGAATGAATCGTTTTCATTCAAGGTTGTTCGAGTGTTTGTGATCGTCGGGAGGCACCGTTCGTCGTTTCGTGCCAGGACGTTGATCGCGGAAGGACTTGCTCGCCTTCGGTTTGAGGCAAGTTTTATACTTGTACTGGTCAATGAGATTAATGTTATCATATATGTGTATGAATGTATTGTATCATTTCGAGACTTAGTCTCTTCGTGATTTGTTGATATTCGGGAATTGTTTGATGCAATACCCTTCAGTGATTATGCCAGATGTGATTGTTATTCGTTAACGGCCGGTTTAAGGTATTGAGATTCTGGTTGTCGATAGCCGGTTCGCAGCATCGATGTATCGATTATTATTGTTGACGTTAATGTCGTTCTGAGGCATCGTTGAGTCGTTATTATCGAATTGGAACTGTTGCTATGATGTTGCATTGTCCGACTGAAGGCATTTGATATATTCGTTTATCATATCTATTTCGGTGGTCGGTTTAAGACGCCGGGACATCTATTCTACCGTATCATTGGTTACGGTTAACCGTTCTAAGGTAATCGATGTATTTAATTGGTATTATCGAAGATAATTCCCATCCATTGTAGCATTGTTTATCGATTGAGCATTCTAAAGTAATCGATGTATTTAATTGGGATTACCGAAGATAATTCCCATCCGTTGTATCATTGGTTATCGATTAACCGTTCTAAGGTAATCGATGTATTAAATTGGGGTTATCGAAGATAATTCCCATCCATTGCATCATTGGTTATCGATTAACCGTTCTAAGGTAATCGATGTATTTAATTGGGATTATCGAAGATAATTCCCATCCGTTGTGTCATCGTTATCGATTGACCATTCTAAGGTAATCGATGTATTGAATTGGGACGGTCAAGGATAGTTCCACCCGTTGAGTTGTTGTAAATTGGCCATTCCAAGGCAGTTGAGGTATTTGAATTGGGACCGCCGTGGACGGTGCCCATCCATGAGTTGTTGTTGTCGTGTTGGCCGACTCAAGGCAGCACGCTATTATTCTTGTGAATTTGGTAACCTTGTGATTGGTACCCTTGTAATTAATTATGTTTTGGAGGCTAGTATCGGCTAGTGCTCGATGGGTAAGCTTGGGGCTTGAACCTTCGCGGTTGGTTTCCCAACACCTACTGTTCAGTAGGTCACAGTCATGTTAATGATCTCATTATGGGTAAGCTTGGGGCTTGAACCTTCGCGGTTGGTTTCCCAATACCTACAGTTCAGTAGGTCACGATCATGTTAATGATCTCATTATGGGTAAGCTTGGGGCTTGAACCTTCGCGGTTGGTTTCCCAACACCTATAGTTCAGTAGGTCACAGTCATGTTAATGATGTCATTATGGGTAAGCTTGGGGCTTGAACCTTCGCGGTTGGTTTCCCAACACCTACAGTTCAGTAGGTTACGGTCACTGGGTGATCTCATTATGGGTAAGTCTGGGGCTTGAACCCTCGCGGTTGGTTTCCCAGCACCTGCAATTCAGCAGGTCACGGTCATTGGATGATCTCATTGTGATACGGCTTCGTGTTGTGGCTTTAGCCCTCAGTTGATACAGCTTCGGGCTGTTTGGCTTCAGGCCAATGTGATGACTAGCAGTTTCGGCTGAGTGGCTTTCAGGCCATCGTGACGTATTGGTATTTGCGCTGGAACATTCAGGCAATTGTGATTCGTATTTATTTCAGTTCTGGGTTGGTTTAACTTCGTGTAGTTCATTGTTATGATCTGTATTGATGATTCGCAGTTGGGCACTTGTGTTCTAACCTGTTGAGCAGGTACCGATCGAATGCCGCGGGCATAGTATTTCACGAATGCTCAATTGTTACTTTGGTTTGTGAGCATCTCGTATTACCATTGATGTACCATTTATTCTGCCTTCGGATGCATATCATGTTATACATGTATTTGATATTCATTATCTGGATGACTGACCCCGTGGGGGCGGAACATGTTTTCATGTTTTAGGTGCTTGCGAGGAGAGAGTTGAGACACAGGGGCATGACGATGGCGACGAGGCATTCGAGCGATACTAGTCCGAGATGTTTTGGTGTTCATGTCAGTCAGACAGTTGGAGTACTCCAGTTTTGTTCAGTCGTTGTCATTTTGTATCATCCGAGCTAGGCTTGTGGATGTCGTTGTATTTTATTTAGGCCATGTAGGCCCACTGTTGTCATTAAAATTCCACATCGGAATATTATGTTGGATGTCAGTGTAGGAATTGTGATTTCCCTTTTGGTCAGTTTGTTGTATTTTAGTCATGTTCGCCTAGTGGATCTCCTGGTGTGGGGTCCACGGCACTGTAATGACCCAATGGGATTTGGGGTGTTACAGAAAATGGTATCATAGAATTGGGTTGTGAGATACCCTTATATGTGAGTTATGTGGCTCTACCGACGTGGTAGTAGTGGGGCTGTCACGTTATGACAATCTGGGCAGTCAGGTTTTGTGAGTCGTGATAGTTGAGCGACTGTATGAGTCTTTCTTTCATCGAGTCGTCGTCAGTGAAGACTAGTATCGCAAGACCTTGAAGCTTCGTATGACCTGTGAAAGGACTCGATTCTCTTGTATGTTCATACATTCATTATGCCATTGATTATACATGTTTTGTTGAAATCTTTATGTAACATTGTTTTACGACCCATTCATGATTAATTGCTTTGGAGCGTGTCGGATCAGTATTAGCTATAATTAGCATGTTTGAAGTGATTGTTTATTTGTTGAGTATGTATACTCGTGTTTGGCTATTGACTTAGCATTGTGGATTGGCCGTTGAGGCATATTTGAGCTTTGTTCATGATCGAGCGTTATTCTTTCAGTATGGAAAGAGGAAACCAAGGACGTAGCGAGGGGGTAAAAGGCCGCAGCGAGGCGAAACCCAGAACCTCATGTTTATATGCGTACGGATGCCGAGATGGATCATAATTTGGCCGGAGATGTGACTTATGCGACCGGTTCTCCTTCGGGACGTCATACTCGAGGAGTCGATCGACTTACATCGACCCTTTCTTGCTTATGAGGAGCATGATGACCCGGATGACTCGGATGACGCAGATAATGGAAACCATGCAGACCTCGATGGTTCGTGGTACACAGCGAGGACTCAGTGCCGTTTATGGACAGTAGGAGAGTGAGTCAAATTATCGGCGACATCTCTCGTCGAGGCCGCCTATCTTTGAGGGTTCATCGGAACCAGGTGATATTGTTCATTGGGTTGAACATTTTGATAAACTCTTCGACATGGTTCGGTGTCCGAAGAGAGTAAGGTGGCGATGCGGCTTACTATTTGAGTAAAGGCGCTTATTCTTGGTGGCTTTCCGTGAAACCCACCGATCGTGATTGTGCTTGGAGTGAGTTTAAGACTCTCATGTTAGAGAGGTATTATCTGGCTCCACTTCGTGAAGCCAAGTGTCGGAGGTTTTGAACCCCGAATCCGTCGAGGACGAGGGTGTTATTGTTATTGCGGAGAAGTTTCGGGGACTCCTTGATTTGCTTCATCCATTATCCGTGCCGAGGCGGATAAGATCAAGTATTTTATCAAGAGGCTGAACCCGCAGTTGAGGATGCAGTTGTTCAACCATAATTTCAATTCACTTGGTGAATTCATCGAGAAGGCTCTTGGAGCAGAGCTTTTGATCAAGAAGCTTGCTCGGAAGAACCCTTCAGTTTCTTTCGGTGAGAGGACTAGGATGCCGGTTCGTTCAGAGGGACATCGGGCTCCGACGTCCAAGAGGTCATCTTCTAGTCGTCTTCATGCTGGGAATGCATCTTCTTCTCAGGCGACGGGTTCGACCGTTGTTTGCTTTAACTGTGATATAATAGGACATCACAGTACTCGGTGCTCGATGCGGTATATTGCTTGTTTTCTGTGTGGGAGGCAGGGACACCTTCAGAAATACTGCAGGGGTTCTAGTGCCAGTAGATCTCAAGGGAAATCACGGGCCTCGAGAGATTTTGTTTCTTCAGTCCGTACTCCATCCAAGGGGTCATATCGGGCTTCGGGAGCTAGAGGTATGGACACTAGACGAGGAGCGGCGAGCTCAGATTTGGATCTTCCTCGAGTCGATCAGATCGAGGAGTTCGATGACCTGGAGGATGTTGATTTTGGATACATTTGAGATGTAACCTTAATTTTTTTCTTTATTTTTCGGATTGATGTTTGACTCGGTCTGTACTTTAGTATTGTGGTTGTGAACCATTTATGGTTGATCTATCTTGTAATGATTGTATCTGAGAATCTTGTGATTTGAGGTCGTGTGATGTGTTTTTCCTTCCTTTTGGTGTTGTAACCGAGATTTTGTAATAATCTGGGTAATTGTTCATTTCAATTCGAGACGCCGAGTCGTGAGGACTTGGGTGTGTGGTTGATATGGTCCCGAAGACCATATGTGCGTTGTTATTTTCCTTTTGTGGCATGAGTCAGTGTTTGCTTGAGCATTTAATGCCGATGAGAACGGGGGAGTGTACACCGATGATTGTAGACATGTATAATGGGCGGCACCCGCGGGGTGTGTACGCCGGTGTTATGAGTCTTGCGGGTGGTGCGACTTCCTGGCTGGTCTCTGACGGAGGAGTTATGATTCGATTGATCTCGCACTTGGTTGAGTATTTTTATCACTTGTTTTTCGACATGTTCAGGCAGAGGAGACGCGGGAACCCGTGGGGTTGGCCCGATTACTCATACGGAGTTGCTCATATTGAGGGGTATTCCTGGATATGTTGTTTTCAGATCTTGATGGATAGTTTGTACCCCGTGTTTTTGCACCCTGAGTTTCGGGGACGAAACTCTTTTTAAGGGGGGAGTATGTAATATTCGGGTATAATTTTTTTTCGGGTTACTGTTGAGTTGTACGTATTCATTTGGAATTGTACAAGTATTGTTGTTTTGGAATGATACAATGAATATTGTATTGGAATATTTCGAGATCGAAATATTTATACTTGTCGTCGGGTTGGTTTCGTCGTTTGAATGTTGGTTGGAGAGTTTGGATTTTTTTTGGCTAAGTTCATAGCCTTAACGTACGTTACGGGTGTAGCATTACGTACGCTAGCGTGTTGTTAACGTACGTAATATGTTTTTGTTTACGTACGTTAAGGCCTTTGTATTTTAGTTCAGTTAGTTCTGGGTTTAGCTTTACGTACGTTATTGTTTTTACATAGCGTACGTAAAGGCCCTTACGTACGTTAGCATGGGCGTATAACGTACGTAATGGAATTGTCAGTCTATTTATCTTGGTTTCGTATTTCATTTCCTCACGAACCAAAACACATTTTATCTCTCTAGAATCGTCCGTTTGGACTTGTTATTGATGTTTAGCCCCTTCCAACTCGATCTTGATCATCCTAGCTTGGATTGAAGCTTGAAGTTGGAAGCTTGTTGGTGCTCCTTTTGTGTTTGGAGGCTTCTTCTTGTTCTTCTTTGGTAAGTTCCCTCAATCTCTTGTTCTTCAAGTGATTTTCGAGTTTTTGTTGTTGTTTTCTTCGGGTATTGTTTGATTAATGGAGTATATCATGATTCTTCATGGTTTTGATAAACTTTTGATGAAGAACATGATGGTATTGCTTGAGTTGGATTATGTTCTTGATGTTTTAGTTTGTTTGGAGGTTTTAATCATGTCTAGTAAGGATTATGTTAAGATTGTTATATGATTAACATAGTCTTGAAATGATTGTTCTTGTTGTTGATGGTGTTCTTGAAAGATTATAACCATTTTAGTAAGGATTTATGATAATTTAAGGGGTGATTATAATAATTTGGAAATGGTTGAGTGAATCTTGTTGTTTAATCCGAATTCATGATGTATTGATGAAGGATTTCTGTTTCAGACATCATGATTATTGAGTTGATGATGTTCTTGGGGTGATAATGATAATATTGATAATATTATCATTGTAGGAGGATCAATTTGATGATATTGGTGATATTATCATTTTGAGATGTTTGTTTTGATGATTGTTCTTAAGTGAATCTTGTTGAATGGATTTCACAAGTGTTAAGAACGTAATGATCATGTTAATTGATCATCGATGTGTTAGAGGATGTTAGAATTCATGGTTGAGAACTATGATATTCGTTCGTGCCGTGTGATCGATTCGTGTTTGAATCGGGCTTTGTCTTTGTCGTTGTTTTCTATTGATTTTGTGTTTTTGAATGAATCGTTTTCATTCAAGGTTGTTCGAGTGTTTGTGATCGTCGGGAGGCGCCGTTAAATCGTTTCGTGCGGGACATTGATCGTAAGGACTTGCTCGCCTTCGGTTTGAGGCAAGTTTTATACTTGTACTGGTCAATGAGATTAATGTTATCATATATGTGTATGAATGTATTGTATCATTTCGAGACTTAGTCTCTTCGTGATTTGTTGATATTCGGGAATTGTTTGATGCAATACCCTTCGGTGATTATGCCAGATGTGATTGTTATTCGTTAACGGCCGGTTTAAGGCATTGAGATTCTTGTTGTCGATAGCCGGTTCGCGGCATCGATGTATCGATTATTATTGTTGACGTTAATGTCGTTCTGAGGCATCGTTGAATCGTTATTATCGAATTGGAACTGTTGCTATGACGTTGCATTGGCCGATTGAAGGCATTTGATATATTCGTTTATCATATCTATTTCGGTGGTCGGTTTAAGATGCCGGGACATCTATTCTACCGTATCATTGGTTATCGGTTAACCGTTCTAAGGTAATTGATGTATTTAATTGGGATTATCGAAGATAATTCCCATTCGTTGTAGCATTGTTTATCGATTAACTATTCTAAGGTAATCAATGTATTTAATTGGGATTACCGAAGATAATTCCCATCCGTTGTATCATTGGTTATCGATTAACCGTTCTAAGGTAATCGATGTATTGAATTGGGGTTATCGAAGATAATTCCCATCCGTTGCATCATTGGTTATCGATTAACCGTTCTAAGGTAATCGATGTATTTAATTGGGATTATCGAAGATAATTCCCATCCGTTGTGTCATTGTTATCTATTGACCGTTCTAAGGTAATCGATGTATTGAATTGGGACAGTCAAGGATAGTTCCACCCGTTGAGTTGTTGTGAATTGGCCATTCCAAGGCAGTCGAGGTATTTGAATTGGGACCACCGTGGACAGTGCCCATCCATGAGTTGTTGTTGTCGTGTTGGCCGACTCAAGGCAGCACGCTATTATTCTTGTGAATTTGGTAACCTTGGGATTGGTACCCTTGTAATTAATTATGTTTTGGAGGCTAGTATCGGCTAGTGCTCGATGGGTAAGCTTGGGGCTTGAACCTTCGCGGTTGGTTTCCCAACACCTACAGTTCAGTAGGTCACGGTCATGTTAATGATCTCATTATGGGTAAGCTTGGGGCTTGAACCTTCGCGGTTGGTTTCCCAATACCTACAGTTCAGTAGGTCACGGTCATGTTAATGATCTCATTATGGGTAAGCTTGGGGCTTGAATCTTCGCGGTTGGTTTCCCAACACCTCTGATTCGATGAGTCACGGTCATGTTAATGATCTCATTATGGGTAAGCTTGGGGCTTGAATCTTCGCGGTTGGTTTCCCAACACCTACAGTTCAGTAGGTTACGGTCACTAGGTGATCTCATTATGGGTAAGTCTGGGGCTTGAACCCTCGCGGTTGGTTTCCCAGCACCTGCAATTCAGCAGGTCACGGTCATTGGATGATCTCATTGTGATACGGCTTCGTGCTGTGGCTTTGGCCCTCAGTTGATACAGCTTCGGACTGTTTGGCTTCAGGCCAATGTGATGACTAGCAGTTTCGGCTGAGTGGCTTTCAGGCCATCGTGACGTATTGGTATTTGCGCTGGAACATTCAGGCAATTGTGATTCGTATTTATTTCAGTTCTGGGTTGGTTTAACTTCGTGTAGTTCATTGTTATGATCTGTATTGATGATTCGCAGTTGGGCACTTGTGTTCTAACCTGTTGAGCAGGTACCGATCGAATGCCGCGGGCATAGTATTTCACGAATGCTCAATTGTTACTTTGGTTTGTGAGCATCTCGTATTACCATTGATATACCATTTATTCTGCCTTCGGATGCATATCATGTTATACATGTATTTGATATTCATTATCTGGATGACTGACCCCGTGGGGGCGGAACATGTTTTCATGTTTTAGGTGCTTGCGAGGAGAGAGTTGAGACACAGGGGCATGACGATGGCGACGAGGCATTCGAGCGATACTAGTCCGAGATGTTTTGGTGTTCATGTCAGTCAGACAGTTGGAGTACTCCAGTTTTGTTCAGTCGTTGTCATTTTGTATCATCCGAGCTAGGCTTGTGGATGTCGTTGTATTTTATTTAGGCCATGTAGGCCCACTGTTGTCATTAAAATTCCCCATCGGAATATTATGTTGGATGTCAGTGTAGGAATTGTGATTTCCCTTTTGGTCAGTTTGTTGTATTTTAGTCATGTTCGCCTAGTGGATCTCCTGGTGTGGGGTCCACGGCACTGTAATGACCCAATGGGATTTGGGGTGTTACAGAAAATGGTATCATAGAATTGGGTTGTGAGATACCCTTATATGTGAGTTATGTGGCTCTACCGACGTGGTAGTAGTGGGGTCATCACGTTATGACAATCAGGCGATCGGAGTTTTGTGAGTCGTGATAGTTGAGCGACTGTATGAGTCTTTCTTTCATCGAGTCGTCGTCAGTGAAGACTAGTATCGCAAGACCTTGAAGCTTCGTATGACCTGTGAAAGGACTCGATTCTCTTGTATGTTCATACATTCATTATGCCATTGATTATACATGTTTTGTTGAAATCTTTATGTAACATTGTTTTACGACCCATTCATGATTAATTGCTTTGGAGCGTGTCGGATCAGTATTAGCTATAATTAGCATGTTTGAAGTGATTGTTTATTTGTTGAGTATGTATACTCGTGTTTGGCTATTGACTTAGCATTGTGGATTGGCCGTTGAGGCATATTTGAGCTTTGTTCATGATCGAGCGTTATTCTTTCAGTATGGAAAGAGGAAACCAAGGACGTAGCAGAGGGGGTAAAGGCTGCAGAGCAGGCCGAAACCCAGAACCTCATGTTTATATGCGTACGGATGCCGAGATGGATCATAATTTGGCCGGAGATGTGACTTATGCGACCGGTTCTCCTTCGGGACGTCATACTCGAGGAGTCGATCAGACTTACATCGACCCTTTCTTGCTTATGAGGAGCATGATGACCCAGATGACTCAGATGACGCAGATAATGGAAACCATGCAGACCTCGATGGTTCGTGGTACACAGCAGCAGGGACTCCAGGTGCCGTTTTATGGACAGGCCGGGAGAGTGAGTCAAATTATCGGCGACATCTCTCGTCAGAGGCCGCCTATCTTTGAGGGTTCATCGGAACCAGCTGATATTGTTCATTGGGTTGAACATTTTGATAAACTCTTCGACATGGTTCAGTGTCCGGAAGAGAGTAAGGTGGCAGTAGCGGCTTACTATTTGAGTAAAGGCGCTTATTCTTGGTGGCTTTCCGTGAAACCCACCGATCGTGATTGTGCTTGGAGTGAGTTTAAGACTCTCATGTTAGAGAGGTATTATCTGGCTCCACTTCGTGAAGCCAAGCTGTCAGAGGTTTTGAACCCCGAATCCGTCGAGGACGAGGGTGTTATTGTTATTGCGGAGAAGTTTCAGGGACTCCTTCAGTTTGCTTCATCTGTTATCCGTACTGAGGCGGATAAGATCAAGTATTTTATCAAGAGGCTGAACCCGCAGTTGAGGATGCAGTTGTTCAACCATAATTTCAATTCACTTGGTGAATTCATCGAGAAGGCTCTTGGAGCAGAGCTTTTGATCAAGAAGCTTGCTCGGAAGAACCCTTCAGTTTCTTTCGGTGAGAGGACTAGGATGCCGGTTCGTTCAGAGGGACATCGGGCTCCGACGTCCAAGAGGTCATCTTCTAGTCGTCTTCATGCTGGGAATGCATCTTCTTCTCAGGCGACGGGTTCGACCGTTGTTTGCTTTAACTGTGATATAATAGGACATCGCAGTACTCGGTGCTCGATGCGGTATATTGCTTGTTTTCTGTGTGGGAGGCAGGGACACCTTCGTAAATCCGCAGGGGTTCTAGTGCCAGTAGATCTCAAGGGAAATCACGGGCCTCGAGAGATTTTGTTTCTTCAGTCCGTACTCCATCCAAGGGGTCATATCGGGCTTCGGGAGCTAGAGGTATGGACACTAGACGAGGAGCGGCGAGCTCAGATTTGGATCTTCCTCGAGTCGATCAGATCGAGGAGTTCGATGACCTGGAGGATGTTGATTTTGGATACATTTGAGATGTAACCTTAATTTTTTTCTTTATTTTTCGGATTGATGTTTGACTCGGTCTGTACTTTAGTATTGTGGTTGTGAACCATTTATGGTTGATCTATCTTGTAATGATTGTATCTGAGAATCTTGTGATTTGAGGTCGTGTGATGTGTTTTTCCTTCCTTTTGGTGTTGTACCCGAGATTTTGTAATAATCTGGGTAATTGTTCATTTCAATTCGAGACGCCGAGTCGTGAGGACTTGGATGTGTGGTTGATATGGTCCCGAAGACCATATGTGCGTTGTTATTTTCCTTTTGTGGCATGAGTCAGTGTTTGCTTGAGCATTTAATGCCGATGAGAACGGGGGAGTGTACACCGATGATTGTAGACATGTATAATGGGCGGCACCCGCGGGGTGTGTACGCCGGTGTTATGAGTCTTGCGGGTGGTGCGACTTCCTGGCTGGTCTCTGACGGAGGAGTTATGATTCGATTGATCTCGCACTTGGTTGAGTATTTTTATCACTTGTTTTTCGACATGTTCAGGCAGAGGAGACGCGGGAACCCGTGGGGTTGGCCCGATTACTCATACGGAGTTGCTCATATTGAGGGGTATTCCTGGATATGTTGTTTTCAGATCTTGATGGATAGTTTGTACCCCGTGTTTTTGCACCCTGAGTTTCGGGGACGAAACTCTTTTTAAGGGGGGAGTATGTAATATTCGGGTATAATTTTTTTTCGTGTTACTGTTGAGTTGTACGTATTCATTTGGAATTGTACAAGTATTGTTGTTTTGGAATGATACAATGAATATTGTATTGGAATATTTCGAGATCGAAATATTTATACTTGTCGTCGGGTTGGTTTCGTCGTTTGAATGTTGGTTGGAGAGTTTGGATTTTTTTTGGCTAAGTTCATAGCCTTAACGTACGTTACGGGTGTAGCATTACGTACGCTAGCGTGTTGTTAACGTACGTAATATGTTTTTGTTTACGTACGTTAAGGCCTTTGTATTTTAGTTCAGTTAGTTCTGGGTTTAGCTTTACGTACGTTATTGTTTTTACATAGCGTACGTAAAGGCCCTTACGTACGTTAGCATGGGCGTATAACGTACGTAATGGACTTGTCAGTCTATTTATCTTGGTTTCGTATTTCATTTCCTCACGAACCAAAACACATTTTATCTCTCTAGAATCGTCCGTTTGGACTTGTTATTGATGTTTAGCCCCTTCCAACTCGATCTTGATCATCCTAGCTTGGATTGAAGCTTGAAGTTGGAAGCTTGTTGGTGCTCCTTTTGTGTTTGGAGGCTTCTTCTTGTTCTTCTTTGGTAAGTTCCCTCAATCTCTTGTTCTTCAAGTGATTTTCGAGTTTTTGTTGTTGTTTTCTTCGGGTATTGTTTGATTAATGGAGTATATCATGATTCTTCATGGTTTTGATAAACTTTTGATGAAGAACATGATGGTATTGCTTGAGTTGGATTATGTTCTTGATGTTTTAGTTTGTTTGGAGGTTTTAATCATGTCTAGTAAGGATTATGTTAAGATTGTTATATGATTAACATAGTCTTGAAATGATTGTTCTTGTTGTTGATGGTGTTCTTGAAAGATTATAACCATTTTAGTAAGGATTTATGATAATTTAAGGGGTGATTATAATAATTTGGAAATGGTTGAGTGAATCTTGTTGTTTAATCCGAATTCATGATGTATTGATGAAGGATTTCTGTTTCAGACATCATGATTATTGAGTTGATGATGTTCTTGGGGTGATAATGATAATATTGATAATATTATCATTGTAGGAGGATCAATTTGATGATATTGGTGATATTATCATTTTGAGATGTTTGTTTTGATGATTGTTCTTAAGTGAATCTTGTTGAATGGATTTCACAAGTGTTAAGAACGTAATGATCATGTTAATTGATCATCGATGTGTTAGAGGATGTTAGAATTCATGGTTGAGAACTATGATATTCGTTCGTGCCGTGTGATCGATTCGTGTTTGAATCGGGCTTTGTCTTTGTCGTTGTTTTCTATTGATTTTGTGTTTTTGAATGACTCGTTTTCATTCAAGGTTGTTCGAGTGTTTGTGATCGTCGGGAGGCGCCGTTCGTCGTTTCGTGCCAGGACATTGATCGTAAGGACTTGCTCGCCTTCGGTTTGAGGCAAGTTTTATACTTGTACTGGTCAATGAGATTAATGTTATCATATATGTGTATGAATGTATTGTATCATTTCGAGACTTAGTCTCTTCGTGATTTGTTGATATTCGGGAATTGTTTGATGCAATACCCTTCAGTGATTATGCCAGATGTGATTGTTATTCGTTAACGGCCGGTTTAAGGCATTGAGATTCTTGTTGTCGATAGCCGATTCGCGGCATCGATGTATCGATTATTATTGTTGACGTTAATGTCGTTCTGAGGCATCGTTGAATCGTTATTATCGAATTGGAACTGTTGCTATGACGTTGCATTGGCCGATTGAAGGCATTTGATATATTCGTTTATCATATCTATTTCGGTGGTCGGTTTAAGATGCCGGGACATCTATTCTACCGTATCATTGGTTATCGGTTAACCGTTCTAAGGTAATTGATGTATTTAATTGGGATTATCGAAGATAATTCCCATTCGTTGTAGCATTGTTTATCGATTAACTATTCTAAGGTAATCAATGTATTTAATTGGGATTACCGAAGATAATTCCCATCCGTTGTATCATTGGTTATCGATTAACCGTTCTAAGGTAATCGATGTATTGAATTGGGGTTATCGAAGATAATTCCCATCCGTTGCATCATTGGTTATCGATTAACCGTTCTAAGGTAATCGATGTATTTAATTGGGATTATCGAAGATAATTCCCATCCGTTGTGTCATTGTTATCTATTGACCGTTCTAAGGTAATCGATGTATTGAATTGGGACAGTCAAGGATAGTTCCACCCGTTGAGTTGTTGTGAATTGGCCATTCCAAGGCAGTCGAGGTATTTGAATTGGGACCACCGTGGACAGTGCCCATCCATGAGTTGTTGTTGTCGTGTTGGCCGACTCAAGGCAGCACGCTATTATTCTTGTGAATTTGGTAACCTTGGGATTGGTACCCTTGTAATTAATTATGTTTTGGAGGCTAGTATCGGCGAGTGCTCGATGGGTAAGCTTGGGGCTTGAACCTTCGCGGTTGGTTTCCCAACACCTACAGTTCAGTAGGTCACGGTCATGTTAATGATCTCATTATGGGTAAGCTTGGGGCTTGAACCTTCGCGGTTGGTTTCCCAATACCTACAGTTCAGTAGGTCACGGTCATGTTAATGATCTCATTATGGGTAAGCTTGGGGCTTGAACCTTCGCGGTTGGTTTCCCAACACCTACAGTTCAGTAGGTCACGGTCATGTTAATGATCTCATTATGGGTAAGCTTGGGGCTTGAATCTTCGCGGTTGGTTTCCCAACACCTACAGTTCAGTAGGTTACGGTCACTAGGTGATCTCATTATGGGTAAGTCTGGGGCTTGAACCCTCGCGGTTGGTTTCCCAGCACCTGCAATTCAGCAGGTCACGGTCATTGGATGATCTCATTGTGATACGGCCCGTCTTTGTGGCTTTGGCCCTCGGTTAATCTGACAATTTGTTTGGCTTGTGCCAATGTGATGACTAGCAGTTTCGGCTGAGTGGCTTTTAGGCCATCGTGACGTATTGGTATTTTCGCTGGAACCTTCAGGCAATTGTGATTCGTATTTATTTCAGTTCTGGGTTGGTTTATCTTCGTGTAGTTCATTGTTATGATCTGTATTGATGATTCGCCGTTGGGCACTTGTGTTCTAACCTATTGAGCAGGTACCGATCGAATGCCGCGGGCATAGTATTTCACGAATGCTCAATTGTTACTTTGGTTTCTGAGCATCTCGTATTACCATTGATGTACCATTTATTTTGCCTTTGGATGCATATCATGTTATACATGTATTTGATATTCATTATCTGGATGACTGACCCCGTGGGGGCGGAACATGTTTTCATGTTTTAGGTGCTTGCGAGGAGAGAGTTGAGACACAGGGGCATGACGATGGCGATGAGGCATTCGAGCGATACTAGTCCGAGATGTTTTGGTGTTCATGTCAGTCAGACAGTTGTAGTACTCCAGTTTTGTTCAGTCGTTGTCATTTTGTATCATCCGAGCTAGGCTCATGGATGTCGTTGTATTTTATTTAGGCCATGTAGGCCCACTGTTGTCATTAAAATTCCACATCGGAATATTATGTTGGATGTCAGTGTAGGAATTGTGATTCCCCTTTTGGTCAGTTTGTTGTATTTTAGTCATGTTCGCCTGGTGGATCTCCTGGTGTGGGGTCCACGGCGCTGTAATGACCCAATGGGATTTGGGGTGTTACAGAAAATGGTATCAGAGAATTGGGTTGTGAGATACCCTGATATGTGAGTTATGTGGCTCTACCGACGCGGTAGTAGTGGGGCTATCAGGTTATGACAATCTGGGCAGTCAGGTTTTGTGAGTCGTGATAGTTGAGCGACTGTATGAGTCTTTCTTTCATCGAGTCGTCGTCAGTGAAGACTAGTATCGCAAGACCTCGAAGCTTCGTATGACCTGTGTAAGGACTCGATTCTCTTGTATGTTCATACATTCATTATGCCATTGATTATACATGTTTTGTTGAAATCTTTATGTAACATTGTTTTACGACCCATTCATGATTAATTGCTTTGGAGCGTGTCGGATCAGTATTGGCTATAATTAGCATGTTTGAAGTGATTGTTTATTTGTTGAGTATGTATACTCGTGTTTGGCTATTGACTTAGAATTGTGGATTGGCCGTTGAGGTGCACATGGTCATGGCCATTCAATGTTTTTGTTGTGTGCTGTTGTGTGCACATGGTCATGACCATTTAATATTTTTGTCTATGCTGTCGTGTGCACACGATCATGGCAGAATACACACGATCGTTGTAATACCCGTACTTTTATTGACTGTTTGACTTTGCCGTTCTCCTTATTTTGTCACTCTGTAAACGCTTGGAGATGTTGTGGATATTGTTATTGAGTTTCGTATCTTGTTTGGGTCTTGATCGTGTTGTTTAGACCTTGCGGAAGTGTTCTGGGCCAGAGAAATAGCGCACGCTAGGCTTAGGCTAACGCACGCTAATTCTGCTTGATTAGCGCATGCTAGCTTTGAGCCGTAGCGCGCGCTAAGGAGGTCAGTCAGGGCAGAACCAGTAACTCGGACTGCTCTCTGGACTGGCGGATTAACGCACGCTAGGAGTTTGTTATCGCGCGCTATTCGTGGTTAGTAGCGCACGCTAACATCCGTCCGTAGCGCACGCTACCGGGCTGGTCGGCAGAGGCAGTGAGGTTGCCAGGTTTTCTGGACTATCAGGTAGCGTACGCTAGGCTTCGGCCAACGCACGCTAAAGCTATTGCATAACGCCCGCTAAGCCATAGCGGTAGCGCACGCTAAGGTTTGAGCAGGGCAGAGACAGTAGGTTCTGGACTCCAGTACTGGATGCCACATTTTGGGCTAGCGCACGCTAGAGATAGATGATTAGCGCATGCTAACGGGGCCGGCAGAAGCCACTGGACTACCCGGTGACTTCGCTAGCGCAGGCTAATGAAGGAGGCGTAGCGTGCGCTAGACTGGGCAGATATATATATGATAGTTGACTTCCATTTCGTCATTTTTCATCTTCTTCACTCCTTTTCAACAGGAATCGCTCGGGAGAGACGATCTTGGGCGATTGGAAGCGATCTTCCTTCTAACTACAACATATTTGGTTGGAGAACAAGGATTTCACAACATCTAATCCATCCTATCGTCCGAATCAAGGTAAAAATCCTTAGAACCCTACCTTTTGGGAATTTTGGGGTTTTTCGTAGATTCGTCCGATTTATCCGTTCTGAAGCATGATAACCTTGAGATTATGATGTATATATACCGTATGCATGCTTTTCCTATGATTTTACGGATTGGATTGTGCCGTTTTCGGACTTGTGAAGAGTTTGGACGATTTTCCAACCTCTAATTGTTTATCCGTGTATTTTCATGAATCGTATATGGGTTTCGGGAGTTTCTTCGTGTAATTTGAATATGGATAATTGATTATCATATTCCTTGCGAATCGTTTAGGTGCCGGAAGCGCATTCTTGGATCTACCGAACTCATACCCTTTTTCCGTTCGATTTCTCGATGTCTCAAAGGCAAGTATATTTTTATGAATGTGCGTTCTCGACTTTGAAAGTATAAATATTAATGGCATGATTATTTCTATCCACTCTGGGGCAGGCCGAAGGGTCCCCTGAGGGTTTCGTAGCCTCTAGTGCGATTCCACGGATGATATGAACGAACCACTCTGGGGCGGGCCGATAGGTCCCCTGAGGGTTCCGTAGCCTCTGGTGCGGTTCCACGGTATTCATATATGTATTGATGCGATGCCATGAGATTTAGTTATTCCAAAATACTAGTCTTGAATTGATGAATTGACGGTTACATTTACTTTATTGTCGAGAAGTATTGTGTTTCATACTTGATATACTTGCACTAGCTATTCGACGGCTAACCCCTTTATGGGGGAAATACTTTTCATGTATTTCAGTTTCCAGGAGAGCGGACAGGCAGGTATCGGGTCGGCATGAAGATGGTGGGCAAGAGTGATACTGTGTCTTTCTTCCGGTTATGTTTTGAGTTTTCCATTCAGTGTTGCTATACTGGAATGGTTATTGAATACTCGAGTATTGTTTTCCATTTTCTTGATGTTCCGGCCTGTGTTTGCCGAGGTATTCATTTGTGTTGTGATGTCTTTGGATACATTGGTTATGTTTTGAATACCCTTTGTATTGTTCTTCCTTCCAATGTATGTAGACCTTATCGGTCAAAATTTATGGTTCCGTGTATGTTTAGCCTTGTGAGTCCCACGGTGGGCTTACGGCGTTGTAATATTCCCTGAATAACTTGGGGGTGTTACAGAATATGGTATCAGAGCTTAGGTCTATGGATACCTAGGCTGTCGGTCTTTTGGGTCGATCGAGTCGTCATTTGGCCACAGTATCACTACTCTGCCATCATCACAGTGCGACCGGTACTTGTAAGACCTCTTACTCTTCTGGTGTTTCCTTATTCGTTTTGCTTCCTTTTATTGGTATTCTTGATAATCGGTCACTTTGATGACGTGTGATTGAATTGTGCTTACGTGACTTGTGTGTTCTTCAGTATGTCAGCTGGTAGGGTCCGTGGCCGTGGTCGTGGCCGTGGACGTGGAAGAGGTCGTGGCGCGGCCGTTTCCATCAGTTCTGTTGCGGGGTCAACCAACCCCAGTTTGTCAAACTCGGTGCATCCTGACACCGAAAGTCAACACAACCAGTCGAATGGCCAAGGGAACAACACAGACGTTGGGGTTGCGAATGTACTTCAACAATTGGCTACCGAGATGACCATTTTAGCCCAACCTGTTCAGCTGAATAATCCGAACCCGAACACGGATGCCTTGCTTCAGAATGTAATTCGTATGCACCCTCCACAATTTGGCGGTGCCACAGACCCGTTAGGATGGGAAGATTGGCTAGCAGAATTGGAAAAGATTTTCGAAGCGGTTGATTGCCCCGAAGTGAGGAAAGTACCGATTACTCAGTATTTCCTTACCAAGGAGGCCGCTACGTGGTGGAAAGTCATCAAGCCACAGGATCGTGTTGCCACGTGGGATGAATTTAAAGAACTTTTGGAGGCCGAGTTTTGTCCTTGGCCGGTACGAGAAGGCCGAATCCGCGACTTTTTCGAGGCTAAACCATAGAATATTCCCGTTTCACAGGCGATCGTGGAGTACAACCAACAATTGATCCATGTGAAGGATCAAGTGTGTAACGAGCGTGATAAGATTCAATACTTTGATATGCGAATGAATATGGACCTACGGCGGTACATGGCCGGATTTGCTTGCACCACACTGAAGGAATACCAGGACAGAGCTTTATCCCATGATATGTTGAGCCCCGACAACGATACCATGGAAGAATCGAAGAAGCAGAAAGTCGCGGGGAATTTTTCTAATTCTAAGAGTGGCAACTTTCAGAGGTCACAGACGACTAACCGTTCT
This sequence comes from Orobanche coerulescens, assembly GCA_033398695.1. Classification (NCBI taxonomy): domain Eukaryota; kingdom Viridiplantae; phylum Streptophyta; class Magnoliopsida; order Lamiales; family Orobanchaceae; genus Orobanche; species Orobanche coerulescens. The sequence continues at coordinate 765,339 of JAWKAU010000036.1, read as the reverse complement.
GCCGGATAGTCGTCACGTTCTAATAAAGGAAAGAGGGGTTACCGTCCTACTCCGGGTACCACAAATCGCATGGTGACTTGCTATAATTGTGGCCGTTCAGGCCACGTTAATTTGGAATGCAACTTTCCACCATTGAAGTGTCACACGTGCGGACAGATGGGACATAGAGTGGCTTATTGTTCCGAGCCGAATCAGACTTTGGACACTCGGGCTTCTGCCCCAGCACCACTTGATCAAGGTATAAGCCAGCGACAATCTTTTGGTCAACCTCAGCAGAATTTCGGCAGGGGCCGGGGACGGGGTCAGAACGCTGGAGGGGGAAACTCTAGCATCGGTTCGGTACAACCACGGGTTTATGGGATGCGTCGAACAGACAAACCCGACGCGGCGGTAGCTTTAGGTACCATTCATATTTTATCTCATCCAGTCCATGTACTTTTCGATACGGGTGCTACACATTCTTTTATTTCTTTGGAGTGTGTATGCCGTTTGAATATAACTTGTTTGACTGTTTGCGATCCCTTCATCGTGAAACTGCCTAGCGGGGATAGAATTGTGGGAAACCGGGAGATTAGAGACTTTCCGATGATTATATCCGGTATGGAATGGTTATCGAATATGATTGTAGTTGATATAGAAGGCGAGGACGTGATCCTCGACGAGGATTGGCTTGATAGTCATCAAGCGATTATGAACTACCGTACCAAGGTTATCACCATGATGACTAAAGACGGATCTGAGTACTCATTTTTAGGGCGTAAGTCGGGACAATCCAAGTTACTTATCAGTGCCATGAAGGCTGTAAAACTTTTGAATAAAGGTTGCACGGGGTATTGGTGTTATGCTATAAAAACGGAAGGAAACGAAGTCGAATTCTCTTCGATTCCGGTTGTTAATGAGTATCCCGATGTTTTTCTGGATGACCTCCCGGGATTACCGCCAGATCGAGAGATAGAATTTACCATGGACTTAGAGCCAGATACGACTCCGATTTCTAAAGCACCTTACCGGATGGCACCTTCCGAGATACAAGAATTGAAAAATCAATTGGGAGAACTTCTAGAAAAAGGGTACATCAAACCGAGCGCTTCGCCTTGGGGCGCGCCTGTTCTTTTCGTAAGAAAGAAGGATGGTTCACTACATTTGTGCATCGACTACCGTGAGCTGAACAAAGTAACCATCAAGAACAAGTATCCTTTACCTCGTATAGACGATTTATTTGATCAATTGCAAGGGGCTGCAGTTTTCTCGAAGATTGATTTAAGATCCGGGTATTATCAACTCAGGGTGAGGGAGTCTGACGTTCCGAAGACGGCGTTCCGGAGGAGATATGGGCATTATGAATTTGTAGTTATGCCTTTTGGGTTGACTAATGCACCGACAGTGTTCATGCAGTTAATGAATAAGATATTCATCGAGTACCTCGACAGGTGTGTAGTCGTCTTTATTGACGACATCTTGATCTATTCTCGAGATAAGGAGGAACATGCCCGACACTTGCATTTGATATTAGACATTTTGAGAACCGAGCACCTCTATGCGAAATTCTCGAAATGTGAGTTTTGGTTGGAAGAAGTTATGTTTCTCGGCCATGTGATTTCGGCCGAAGGGGTTCGTGTAGACCCGCAAAAGATTGAGGCAGTGCTGGATTGGACACCGCCTAAAAATGTTAAGGAAGTTCGTAGCTTTTTGGGCCTTGCTGGGTATTACTGTCGGTTTTTCGAGGGGTTCTCGAAACTCGCTCGGCCGCTTACAAAATTACTCCAGAAGACCGAAAAGTTTGTTTGGATGGATGAGAGACAACAGAGATTCGATGAACTGAAGAAACGTTTGACTTCAGCGCCGATTTTAACTTTACCACAGGGTAGTGGGGGCTTTGCAGTTTATAGTGACGCTTTGGGTCAAGGCCTGGGCTGTGTACTTATGCAGCATGATAAGACGATAGCTTTTGCGTCACGGCAATTAAAGCCTTATGAGATGAATTATCCTACTCACGATTTAGAGTTGGCCGCAATTGTCTTCGCACTCAAGATTTGGCGGCATTATTTGTATGGTTCACCGTGTCGGATTTATACCGATCACAAGAGCCTAAAATATATTTTCAGTCAGAAGGAGCTAAATATGAGACAGAGACGTTGGTTAGAGTTGATAAAGGATTATGATTTGGAAATTCTTTACCACCCCGGAAAAGCCAATGTTGTTGCGGATGCTTTGAGCCGCAAATCGACATCTCTTCAAATGATCGAGGTCCTTACATCGCAGACGAAAATTCGTCAGGATTTAATTGAGCAAGGGATAGAAGTTTGGATTCAACGAGTACAGGGACAGTTGTGTACTCTCGAAATTACATCATCATTGGTTGATGACATCAAAGGGAAGCAGTGGAGCGACCCGATGATTTCTCAACTGAAGGAAGACGTAATTAAAGGAAAAGCTCCTCGTTTTGTGGTTCACGAAGATAGTATTCTGAGATTTCAGGGCAGGCTTTGTGTTCCGAACGATTTAGAGTTGAGGCAAAGAATTCTCCGAGAAGCTCATGCTACGCCTTACTCAATCCACCCCTGGACGAGTAAGATGTACAAGGATTTGAAGCGCAATTTTTGGTGGAATAACATGAAGAAGGATGTTACGGAGTTTGTATTACGGTGCTTGACGTGTCAACAAGTCAAGATCGAACATCAACGACCAGCGGGGTTGTTGAAACTGCTTCCCATTCCCGAGTGGAAGTGGGAAGACATTTCTATGGATTTCATCACTGGCATGCCGAGAACTTGGGCCGGAATGAATATGATTTGGGTAATTATCGATCGGTTGCCCAAGTCTGCACACTTCTTGGGTATTCAGGATACTTGGGGACCAGATAGACTGGCTCGAACCTTTATTGCTGAGATCGTGAGGTTACACGGTGCCCCCAAGACCATTGTTTCTGATCGAGACGGCCGTTTCGTATCGCATTTTTGGCAGGCCGTTCATCAGGCTTTGGGTACTGAGTTGAGATTGAGCACTTCCTTTCATCCTCAGTCGGACGGTCAGACATAGAGGACGATTCAGACGTTGGAAGATATGTTGCGGGCTTGTGCCTTAGACTGGAGTAATGATTGGGAGCTTCACTTGCCGTTGATCGAGTTTGCTTACAATAATAGTTGGCATGCGTCGATCAAAATGGCACCCTTCGAGGCACTTTATGGTAGGCGGTGTAGGTCGCCATTGTGTTGGGACGAGGCTTCTAAGCTAATTGTAATGGAACCGGATATGTTGATGGAGACTAAGGAAAAGGTTTCTATTATTCGGGACCGATTGCTGACTGCCCAGAGTCGTCACAAATTTTATGCTGATACTCGTCGTCGACCCTTGGAGTTTGAAGTGGGGGATCATGTCTTGCTCAAGGTGTCGCCGACCAGAGGAGTTTTCCTCTTCGGGAAAAAGGGGAAACTTAGTCCGAGGTATGTCGGACCTTTCGAGATTTTGGACAGAGTTGGAGATTTAGCTTATCGCTTGGCGTTGCCTCCAGCTTTGAGTCACGTCCATAGTGTTTTTCATGTGTCTCAGTTGAGAAAGTACGTACCGGATCCGAGCCACATTATCGACTATAGTGAGATTGACGTAGCCGAGGATATTACTTTTCCGGAGAAACCCGTGAAGATCCTTGAGTGTCGCGAGAAACAACTTCGGCATAACACCATTCCACTGGTTAAAGTGCAATGGTCGAGACATGGAGTCGAGGAGGCGACTTGGGAGACAGAAGAGAAGATGCGGGTGGAATACCCCGAACTATTTATTTCTTAAGTTTCGGGACAAAACTTCTTTTTAGAGGGGGAGAATGTAATACCCGTACTTTTATTGACTGTTTGACTTTGCCGTTCTTCTTATTTTGTCGCTCTGTAAACGCTTGGAGATGTTGTGGATATTGTTATTGAGTTTCGTATCTTGTTTGGGTCTTGATCGTGTTGTTTAGACCTTGCGGAAGTGTTCTGGGCCAGAGAAATAGCGCACGCTAGGCCTAGGATAACGCACGCTAATTCTGCTTGATTAGCGCACGCTAGCTTTGAGCCGTAGCGCGCGCTAAGGAGGTCAGTCAGGGCAGAACCAGTAACTCGGACTGCTCTCTGGACTGGCGGATTAACGCACGCTAGGAGTTTGTTAGCGCGCGCTATTCGTGGTTAGTAGCGCACGTTAACATCCGTCCGTAGCGCACGCAACCGGGCTGGTCGGCAGAGGCAGTGAGGTTGCCAGGTTTTCTGGACTATCAGGTAGCGTACGCTAGGCTTCGGCCAGCGCACGCTAAAGCTGTTGCATAACGCCCGCTAAGCTATAGCGGTAGCGCACGCTAAGGTTTGAGTAGGGCAGAGATAGTAGGTTCTGGACTCCAGTACTGGATGCCACATTTTGGGCTAACGCACGCTAGAGATAGACGATTAGCGCACGCTAACGGGGCCGGCAGAAGCCACTGGACTACCCGGTGACTTCGCTAGCGCACGCTAATGAAGGAGGCGTAGCGTGCGCTAGACTGGGCATATATATATATATATATATATATATATATATATATATATATATATATATATATATATATGACAGTTGACTTCCATTTCGTCATTTTTCATCTTATTCACTCCTTTTCGACGGGAATTGCTCGGGAGAGACGATCTTGGGCGATTGGAAGCGATCTTCCTTCTAACAGCAACATATTTGGTTGGAGAACAAGGATTTCACAACATCTAATCCATCCTATCGTCCGAATCAAGGTAAAAATCCTTAGAACCCTACCTTTTGGGAATTTTGGGGTTTTTCGTAGATTTGTCCGATTTATCCATTTTGAAGCTTGAGAACCTTGAGATTATGATGTATCTATACCGTATGCATGCTTTTCCTACGATTTTATGGATTGGATTGTGCCGTTTTCGGACTTGTTAAGAGTTTGGATGATTTTCCAACCTCTAGTTGTTTATCTATGTATTTTCATGAATCGTATACGGGTTTCGGGAGTTTCTTCGTGTAATTTGAATATGGATAATTGATTATCATATTCCTTGTGAATCGTTTAGGTGCCAGAAGCGCGTTCTTGGACCTACCGAACTCATACCCTTTTTCCGTTCGATTTCTCGATGTCTCAAAGGCAAGTATATATTTATGAATGTGTGTTCTCGACTTTGAAAGTATAAATATTAATGGCATGATTATTTCTATCCACTCTGGGGCGGGCCGACGGGTCCCCTGAGGGTTTCGTAGCCTCTGGTGCGATTCCACAGATGATATGAACGAACCACTCTGGGGCGGGCTGATAGGTCCCCTGAGGGTTCCGTAGCCTCTGGTGCGGTTCCACGGTATTCATATATGTATTGATGCGATGCCATGAGATTTAGTTATTCCGGAATACTAGTCTTGAATTGATGAATTGATGGTTACATTTACTTTATTGTTGAGAAGTATTGTGTGTCATACTTGATATACTTGCACTAGCTATTCGACGGCTAACCCCTTTATGGGGGAAATACTTTTCATGTATTTCAGGTTCCAAGAGAGCGGACAGGCAGGTATCGGGTCGGCATGAAGATGGTGGGCAAGAGTGATACTGTGTCTTTCTTCCGGTTATGTTTTGAGTTTTCCATTCAGTGTTGCTGTACTGGATGTAATACCCGGTTGTAATTCAGTCATTATCATTCAGTAATTTCATTCGGTGATTGTCACTATGTAATCTTTCACTTGTTAATAATCATTCATCCGTGTTCGCCGTTCGGTATAACTTCGAGTTGTATATCGATATTGTTCATTGTTTCAACCTTATTCGGGAATCGAGACAAGAGTATTATCTTGATTGTGGTAATTGATTCATTAGTCGGTGTTGACGTTGGTATTCATGTCATTTCAAATCTCTTTATTGTTCAAATCGTGTTTTGTTGGGCGAGTCCTTGTAATCATTGCTTGGAACCAACGGTTTGGGGTTTCCATACTTCCATTTCGTGTTATTGGTTCCCAGATATCGATTCCTATTGCTTTATTCTCTTCCCGGGTCATTTTTCATCATTTTGGGACCAAAGGGGGGGTGTGGGCCGCGGCACAAGGAGTGTGCGCCGCGGCACACACATTTTCCAGTTTTTGGCTGAGCGGCCTGTACTGTGTGCTGCGGCACATGTCGGCCGGGCCGCGGCACACCCGTCTGGGCCGTGGCACACTCGTATAGCATTTTCGGCCATTCAGCATCTGTACCTTGTGCCGCGGCACATATCGGCCGGGCCGCGGCACACTGCTGAGCCCTGGGAGCAAATTTTTGGTTTGTGCCGCGGCCCAGGCCGAGTGTGCCGATATTTTTGCGCGTTTCAACCGATATTTTAGGTTCAAACGCGCAAAGGACTCTCACGGGACGGGAGTTCCGAAGCCCGTGCGGCGTCCCAGGGGCCCTCACACCCCGGGACCAGCCTATCCCTCATAACATGCCAACTGGTTTCGCCCTGCCATGGGCTCATCAGGGAGACGGCATTAGTCCCCGACCAGTTGTGCCCTACCAGCAACGATCCCCTTCATAGTCAAGTCCTTGACTAGCGACAAGCTCTCCGGACTAAACCGGGTCGGCATGCCTGACTCGGCCAGACCGATGCATCCGGGCAAACAACGCCTTAACGCTAATGTCGCCCCCTTTACCCCACTTGTGGCAAGCTAACCAGAAGGCACGCCTCATTTGGACGGTCAACACAGACACGACATATCGGGTCGTGACATCCTCCCCCACTCAAATCGCAGCACGTCCTCATGCTGAGGAAGAATGTTTCTTTCCGCACACTGTATTGTCCCACGCACATAAAACGATCGTGGCCATTCACATACGGCACCATACCCTTGATGGACAGGCTCTTCACTCGCGCGCCTCGCGCTAGCCCGCAGTGCGCCACGCACATACCGCATCACCAATCGACATCAACCTTCACCCTACGCGCTTCCTGGCGTTAGTACCTCAGTTGAACGGCATTCCCTCGCCGCTGCATTTTTCCCGCATGTCGAGGTTCTCACAGTGGCCCACGATGATCCACGCTCTTACACCCCGGTCACCGAAAGGTGGAGCTACCAAAAGTGCGCAATACAAGTGTGTCCACATTCCGGACCGTCTGATCTCACAAGCCTAGGACCACCTCTCATTCCGGCATAGAATCGGTTCATGTTCTCCGCCTAGAAGCCTTGTCAGGAGCCGCACTTTGTCAGCCCTATAATTGAGTCCTTTACGCGTTTCAACCGATATTTTCTCCATTTCTTCACCTTCATCCGAGAGAGAGAGAGCTTGAGGGAGAGGATCTTCATCATCTATCACTTGAGTGTTGGATTTTCATCATTTTCATTCGGTTGTGAAGCTCGGATCATCGATCTATCGCGTATTTCTCCGGATCATAGTGCTTGGATCTTCAAAGGTAATTTTCATCAAACCTCTTGGATTTTCGATTTGTGTTGAGATATGATGTTTTGGATGTTAAGATCATGTTGTATGAAGTGATATACGCATGATCATGGATATGTTTGATTATTCATTGGATTATTGAAGGATAATTCAAGAACACTTTGAATTTTGAGTTGGATTTGGGGGTTTTCGATTAATTGTCGTTGTAATCACGATTTTGGATATTCTTAACGGATTATTGATCGTATTGAAGATGTTTTGTTGGTTTGAAACACTTCTTGTGGATTTGATGTTGGTATTATTGAGGTTTGGTTGTAATCAATCAAAGTTAGCCACAAAGTGTTCGATATAATGCCCCAATGAACTTGGTTTAATCGTATCGACGTTTTGAGTTCGTTATATTCGTGTTTGATTCGTATATTGAATGGATTGTTGGTAATTGTATTTATTCAAGGTTGTTCGAGCGTCTGATATCTCAATTAGGACATTGTTCGTGGAAGGATAATTGTCACCGGTGTTGAGTAAGTTAATTCTTACTCGGTTAAAAGGATATTTATTCCTTTTGTTGTTGTTCATTCATAATCATAACTCATTCATCATTGTATTAACCGTATCAAAACTTGTCATTGTCAATTAATCACCTCAGTCACAAGGAACGACGGTTCCAATTATTTCATTGAGCTATCATTCATTTCACTACCATTTCGCCTCGGTGAGTCATTATTCATTTTCAATGTCACTTTTGTTATATCGTGGCATTCCGGGTCACACTGGCGTGCCGGTTGGTATGTGTAGGATTTTCATGTCGGGCACATTTATGTCGTGTGTTGGTTGTTAGCCTCACATTGGAATGTGCACACGAGCCGATTGCTTCGTGAGACTGATTAGGTATAAGACCACACGTGTATTCGATTGATACTCGTTGGTGGCTTGTGCACGGACACATTTCCATCCCGGGCGTAGTGTGGCGCCACCCTTTGAACCGTACTGCTAGTCTATTTATACAGCATGTTTGATTGCGTATGTATTCAACAAGATTGGGTTATAATCTAATCGATTCATTTTTGATCGAACTTGTGGTTTATACAACATATCATGATTGTGTATTTTCAACCCTTGATGATTGTTGTTCTGTGTAACTGACCCCGGCTGGATATTTTGTTTTTCAGGTCATGGTAAGGCAAAATCACGGGAATAACATGTTGACGGTGAGGAGTCCCAGTGATACTAGTAGGGGCCCCCGATCTTTCAGTTATTCATGTTGTTGTCCTTCATTTTCCGCTGCAGACTTTCATTTGGATACTCCGTTTCACTCAGTGTTGTATATTTTATCTCCATATAAAATATGCATGTACTCTGTATTATCCTGGATGTGTTGTATGAAACTCCTCATCGGAGTAATTATTGTTGTAATGTGGTTCGGTATTACATTTACCCTGTGTAATTCATTCATTTTCATTCGCCTAGTGGGTCCCAGTCGGGGATCCACGACACGGTAATATCCGCCTAGTTTGGGGTGTTACAGAGTTGGTATCGTAGCGTGGTTTTGAATACTACCTTCCGAGTCATGTCTCATTTGAAATCATCGTCATCGGACTAGTATCATTGGACTTTCGCATCACGTGTGACCTGTGCAGATGCCGAGCCAATCAGACCGAAAGAACTGTAAGACTTCTAACGCCATGGTATAATTTCTGGCAATAATCATTCATTCATAATTCACTAGTTAGAAATCCTCAAACATCATTTTCATTTTAATCATGTTGATCATATTAATTCATTAATCACTTAATTCATTTCATTACACAGTCGATGATCAGGACGATCATGTTAACTCATTAATCACTTAATTCATGTCATTACTCAGTTGTTGATCTAGAAGATCATATCATTAATCTTATTAATTTGTTCAAGATTATCATTTCAATAATTTCATTAGATAATCATGTCACCTCAGTTAATCATTCATGTAATCACTGTGTTATAGCGCATATGCTCATTTTCATCATTTCATGACGTAAATCATAATGCGGTACTCATACGGGATCTATGATTATCATGCGACCTTCCTACTTCAGTAAGGAGAGAGCTGTCAGGGGATGCACGGGGAGAGGACGTGGTGCGGGCCGGAACCCGAGGAATAATCACTCACCGTCAGGAAGTCGTACCCAGGACTCAGCTCGATCGGAAGATGTTCGAGTCGATCCACTCGCTTTTATGCAAGTCATGATGACCCATATGCAATTGCTTAATCATCATTGCACCACTCTGACCGGATTAATCGAGAGAACTCTCCCGTATGAGCCTGCTGCTAAGGAAATTGCTGAACAACAACCTTCATCTGTCAGCAAGAAATCAACGAAGCGTAATCAATCCGGAGGCGGTCAGTCAACCTTCAAGAAGCCTCGTACGGGTTCTATCGTTTCTGAGCGACCTCCTACGGCGCATAATCGTGCGGGATCTCAATCCCGAGTGGCCAGTTCGGCCATCACCTGTTTCAACTGTGGGGCGCCGGGTCATTACAGCACTAAGTGTCTGAAACCGTCTATCACGTGCCATAATTGTGGGAATTTTGGGCATAAGGACCGTTTTTGCAGAAAGGACTCCAAGTCGGCTCCGGCGGCATCTCAGGCCCCGAAGCAATCAGCGATTCAGAATCAGACTACTCTGCCAGCATCATTTAAGACAATGGAGGCAAATTCAGGCGGAACTCATATTTATCTAACGGGAGCGTCCGGTTCGTGGGCCGACAATTCCTGGGTTCATGTGATGAAGAGGATCGACGATCCGGTGGCCCGAATGATCTCAGGTATACTCGTAATTTTATTTCAACCTGTGTGTACCTTTTGATACTGGTGCACCGCATTCATTCATTTTCGAATCATGTTTGAATAGACTTAATTTGGATAATCCTATTGCTTGTGGACCTCTTACCATCGGTCTACCTGGTGATGGAAGAATTTTCAGAAATCATACCGAATTAAGCTTAATTACCGCGATTGGTTGGTGGGCCTAATCGTGGTGGACTTACCTAGGACGATGTAATATTGGGTGTTAATTAGATGGATCGTCATGATACCATCCTCAGTGATCGTAAACGTTTAGTCACTATCATTTTCGTCGTTGGGGTTGAATGTGTGCTACAGGGAGGTGATCCCCGTTGTTCCGGTAGTATCATCAATATGATGGTAGCAGTAATTACTCAATCGAGGGTTCAATAATTCATTGTATCTTTTTCCTCGATTGGCCGTTCTAAGGCAATCGAGTTATTCAATCATTCATTGTATCATTTTCCTCGATTGGCTGTTCTAAGGCAATCGAGTTGTTCAATCATTCATTGTATCATTTTCATCGATTAGCCGTACTAAGGCAATCGAGTTATTCAATTATTCATTATATCATTGTCATCGATTGACCATTCTAAAGCAATCGAGTTGTTCAACCATTCGTAGTTTCATTGTTATCATTTGACGATGTACTCCCAGACGAGCTACCTGTTTTACCCCCACAAAGTGAAGTGGAATTCGCAATGGAGTTGGAGCCCGGTACGTCCCTGATATCGAAGGCACCGTACCGGATGGCCCCGACTGTAATGCAGGAGTTGAAGAACCAACTTGAGGAGTTGTTCGAGAGAGGTTATATCCGTCCGAGTGCGTCCCCGTGGGGAGCACCAGTGTTGTTTGTCAAGAAGAAGGATGGTTCGTTCTGCTTGTGTATTGATTACCGGGAATTGAACCGGGTGACGATCAAGATTAAGTATCCACACCCCGTATTGATGATCTCTTAGATAAACTTCAGGGAGCTTCAATATTTTCCAAGATCGACCTAAGATCTGGATATCATCTGTTGCAAATTCGAGAGTCGGATATCGCTAGGACAACGTTACGTACACGCTATGGTCATTATGAGTTCGTAGTTATGCCGTTCGGGCTAACTAATGCACCTGCGGTATTCAGGGAGTTAATGAATCGGATTTTCATCGAATTTTTGGATCAGTTTGTTGTTGTCTTCTTCGATGACATTCTGATTTATTCTCGTAACCGAGAGGAACACGAGGTTCATCTTCATCAGGTTCTCGACGTGTTAAGACGAGAGCAACTTTATGGAAAGTTTCCAAATGTGAGTTCTAGATGTCCTAAGTGACTTTTCCCGGACATGTAATTTCATCAGATGGAGTGCATGTTGATCCTCATAAGATGGAGGCTATCCAAGATTGGTTACCTCCGCGAATGTTAAGGAAATCCGAAGCTTTCTCGTATTAGCCGGTTATTATCGGCGGTTTGTGGAAGGATTTTCTAAAATCGCTCAACCCTTGACGAACCTTTTTCGAAAGGATAAGAAATACACGTGGTCCGACGCGTGTCAACGGAGTTTTGAGGAGCTCAAGAGTCGGTTAATGTCAGCACCTGTACTTTCCTTGCCGCAAGGGACGGAAGGATTTGTGGTTTATAATGATGCGTCCGGACAGGGTCTCGGATGTGTGCTCATGCAGAATGAGAAGGTTATTGCCTATGCTTCACGGCAATTGAGACCTTACGAGATTAATTATCCGACCCACGACCTGGAACTTGCAGCCGTGGTGTTCGCTTTGAAAATCTGGCGTCATTACCTTTATGGCGTCACCTGTCAGATTTTCACCAATCACAAGAGTTTGAAGTATATATTTACTCAGAAGGAGTTAAATATGCGACAGAGGCGGTGGTTGGAACTAATCAAAGATTATGATATCGAGATCCTTTACCACCCGGGGAGGGCGAATGTTGTCGCCGACGCCTTGAGTCGTAAGTCCGTTCAGGAGCAGATGCTTGCTCGTTTAACAGTCCAGAAGGAGCTTCAGCAGGAATTCCTTAGACCCGAGATCGAGGTCTGGCTTCAGCGAGTTCAGGGACAGCTTTGTATGTTAGAGATTTTATCGTCACTTGAGGAGGCAATCCGAGAGAATCAGAGTTCATACCCATCATTGTTGCCCATCCGTGAGGATGTGGCTCAGGGGAAAGCCCCTGGATTTGTGGTCCACGAGGATGGACTTTTGAGGTTTAAGAATCGGTTGTGCGTACCGGCGATTGACGAGTTGAAAGACTCGATTTTGAGAGAAGCTCATGCTACCCCTTATTCTGTTCATCCGGGGTCTAGCAAGATGTACAAGGACTTGAAACAAAATTACTGGTGGAGTATTATGAAGCGAGAAGTCGCGGAATTTGTTTCGAGATGCTTAACCTGTCAACAATTCAAGATTGAACATTAGCGACCGGCGGGTATGCTGAAACCTCTCCCTATTCCAGAATGGAAGTGGGAAGACATTTCTATGGATTTTATCACGAGTTTGCCGACGAGTCGTCGTGGCATGAACTCGATCTGGGTGATTGTGGACCGCTTAACTAAATCAGCCCATTTCCTTGAGATTAAGAATATGTGGGGTCCCGAGAGACTTGCCCAGTTATTCATCAAAGAAATAGTAAGGTTGCACGGTACTCCTAAGAGTATCGTTTCTGATCGTGACGACCAATTCATGTCTCATTTTTGGAATCAGTTTATCGTGCTATGGGAACTCAACTTAATTTCAGCACATCTTTTCACCCTCAATCCGACGGACAATCAGAGAGGACTATTTAGACATTGGAGGACATGTTGAGGGCATGCGTCCTCGATTAGAAAGACATTTGGGAAGCCCAACTACCATCGATCGAGTTCACGTATAATAATAGTTGGCATGCTTCGATTAAGATGGCACCTTACAAGGCCTTATACGGTCGTCGTTGTCGATCTCCTTTGTGTTGGGATGACTTAGCAGAATCATCGGCACCGAGCCTGATATGCTTATAGCCGCCCGTGAGAAGGTAGCTTTGATCAGGAGTCGTTTGTTGACCGCTCAGAGTCGACAAAAATCATATGCAGATAATCGTCGTCGACCACTAGAGTTCGAGGCAGGTGACCACGTGTTGGTCAAGGTATCCACAAGTCGAGGTATTTTCCGTTTTGGAAAACGGGGAAAGTTGAGTCCTAGATTCATTGGACCGTTTGAGATTTTGGATCGAGTAGGCGAGCTAGCTTATCGATTGGCCTTACCTCCGGCGTTGAGCCAAATTCATAATGTGTTTCACGTCTCTCAGCTACGGAAGTACGTTGCCGACCCGAGACACATACTTCAGTTCGACGAAATCGAGATCGCAGATGATCATTCGTATGAGGAGCGTCCCGTACGAGTCTTAGAGCGGCGAATCAAACAGTTGAGGAATAAGGCGATCCCTTTGGTTAAAATTGTAATATCCGCAATTTCGATTTCCGGTAATTTCTTTTTTTGGCGGAAGTCCGTTTCGACGACTCGCTCATGACCGTTTCATTATTCTGAGAATGATTAATTCTGCACTTTTTGTCATCCGAGTTCGTTTCGGTGTCATTTTGTTGAGTTCCGTGCTTTTTAACGACTTTTCCGCACTTGAGTTTGATTCTTGCGAATCTCGTTCGAAACTGCTGTTTTGAGTTTCCCGTAAGTTCGTTTAACTTTGTTATACGTGTTATGAACTTCGGTTTGGTTATTCGATTATGTATCGTGATTTTCGGGCATTTTGGGCCATTTTGTAATTTCCTTAAAGTTACGGGTATCCGTATCTGTAATTGCTGTCTCGACCCGTTTCTTGGTCGCGTATGATTAATTATGGTATTATGTTTTCATTTCGGGTCGTTGATGTTGTCCGCGAACTTTTCGTCGTGTTCGTTAAAATGCGTTTTGAAATCGAGTCGCCGAGCCACAGTGGTCGGGTCTTGGACGATTCTTGGGGATCGCCGGACGTTTGCGGGCACCGGCCGGACAGGTGCGGCAGGAACCGGCGTAGCGCACACTACGGCCGGAAGGCTGCGCGCGCTAACCGACACGTGTAGCGCACGCTACCGGCTGGCCTAACGCACGCTATCGGGTCTGGACAGTGGAGTCCAGGGGTTCTGGAATCGGTCAGGGTCGGCAGGTAGCGCACGCTACTGTCGGACATTGCGCACGCTACGACCGGAAGGTAGCGCGCGCTACGGCCGGAAGGCTGCACACGCTACCTGGCCGAGTGAGTAGGGCAATGTGGGCACTGGACTGCGGCCTGGGCCGATAGCGCACGCTAGCTCGGCAGCCTAGCGCGCGCTAGTCCGGCCCAGTATAAATGTGACAGAGCAGTCACATTTCATCTCGTTTTTCATTTCCTACCTTTCTCTTCCGCGGATGGAGACTTAGAGATCGTGGAGCCATGTTGTTGAACAACAAATCCATGAAGTTCTTGAGGTCATAACATCAACCAATCATCCGTTATCATCCTTCGATCCAGCGAATCAAGGTAATCTTCCTTAGAACCCTAATTTCGTGAATTTGAGGGTTTTTGCAGTTTTATCCGATTCGTTCCGTGTTGTTGATTAATCCATGATGGGTATGATTAATCTTGGTAGTATTCTTGTGTTTAACATCATTTAATCCATTGTTCTTCGTCGAATCGAAGTATATTCTTGATTTCCTTCGAATCGACTTTTTGGGGGATTTGTTCTCGATCTCGTTTTTCATCCGTTTTCGATGGATCGATTGTGGTTAAATGATGTTTTTAAACATATTCTATGGATTGTATATCCATATTTCGACTTGGAATTTCGTTTTCGTGTTTTGACGGGACGAATCGTGTTCTTGGCCGTTTTGGGGGAAATCCTTGAACCTTCGTCAGTTGTTCTTTGAATTCAGCGGCTTTGGGTCGTACTTTGGAATTCATTTTCGTTGTTATTGTTTTCGTTCGTAGTTCATTATTGCGGATTGTCGTTCGGTGGAGTCGGCGAGTTCGTAGTCTGTTCGTGCCAACCTACTTCGATCGATTCTCCGTGTTGTTCTTACTCGAGGCAAGTATCTTGCCCATACATTACGTGTTTTGTGGATATATTAGTTGGTAATTTACGATACATAATTTATGAATGCCTATAATCAACTTTCAAAGGAATTTATATGCTTTTCAGTACTTCCTTAAAAGATGACTCGTATGATTTCGTTGTTAAATATGCTTGTCTAAGTATGTGTGGGGTATCGTTTTGTGTGATTATGACGTTGTGGATTTATAGCTTAACCTTTCCTTGAGA
This sequence comes from Orobanche coerulescens, assembly GCA_033398695.1. Lineage (NCBI taxonomy): Eukaryota > Viridiplantae > Streptophyta > Magnoliopsida > Lamiales > Orobanchaceae > Orobanche > Orobanche coerulescens. Next base: position 749,861 of record JAWKAU010000036.1, on the reverse strand, counting down.
TATGTATGGAACGTATGCCTATTGATGATCCTGTCTCATTGTGTCGTTCGGCGTGGTTGGATAGGTATTTTCCCTCGTTACTATGTTATTTGTACTAGCTGCATCGTTGAAATTCTAGTACGAATCGTATCATTACTTGGTTGTGAGTATATGTGGGATGAACTGGCCATTCTAGTAAGGTACCTCGACTATATATACTGTGATTGACCTTCGAGGCTTGTGGTTTGCAACTGTGATTCTGGAACGTGTGTGTGTGTTATTCCTTCCACCCGGAGTGTCCGACGGGATGTCTGGGGGTCGATACTAAGGGGTACGGCCACGGAAGTGGACTTGGGTGCGTGTGTGGATGAACTTCCACCCGGAGTGTCCGACGGAATGTTTGGGGGTCGATACTAAGGGGTACGGCCGCAGAAGTGGTTTCCCACCCGGAGTGTCCGACGGGATGTCTGGGGGTCGATACTAAGGGGTACGGCCGCGGGTTACCAGTTGTGGTTTTCATCTTGAGGATGACGTTGATGTTTTCATTAATTGTGATATTGTCCGGAGTATCACAATGCTTTGTGCTCGGGGTCGAGAGACATTATATATCGAGTCTTGGTGCTTGGCTAGAATGGCATAATAATGATGTGTTATGTGTAATGTGTCCTTGTAAGTGAATTGCAGTGGATTATCGGGTCGTAGGCCCTGTGTTTTGTGACCGGAATGGTTGGGTCGTGGACCCCGTGTCTTGTTAACGGACTTGCATTTTGAAAAATGAACTTTGGGGCTGTGACCCTAAATGACTTTCGTGGAATTAAGAACTTTTCAATTTCTAATGTTTTCAAAACTCCCGAGATTTGGAATTGTTTTCAAAGTGCTTACTTGCTTCGCTTCTACTTTCAAGACTTGAACTATTTTTAACTAAATATATCTCGGGAAGTCTTTCGTTGTATTCTCGGAATGTGTTGTGTATGGCTCGTATTTGCACTTTATACTTGCACTAGCGAAACAAAGGAGTTTGCTAACCCCGAGTAATCGGGGTGGATATCTGTATTGTGTCCAGGTACATGCAGGTTTTCGGGAGCAAGACACAGGATCGGTGCGAGGGATGATGAAAGACGAATGATACTAATCACACGAAGGCCAGTTTTGACTCCAGTTAGTCGGAGTCCATTGTATTGTCTTTTCCGCTGTCTTATTGTTCGTCGTTGCAAGTATTTTACCCTTGCATGTGTATGAGTCGGGATGAGTTTATGTATTTTGATTTGTAAGTCAGTGATGGAAGACCAAATCGGTCTATTGATTCATTATTTTGATTCGTCAGTATGTAATGTAATGTGTTGTGTTGATGTCTAGCCTGGTGGATCCTCACGGAGAGGGTCTGCGGCGTGTAATATTCCCGGTTGGATCTGGGGGTGTTACATTTATGGTATCAGAGCTTAGGTTGCGGAAACCTAGGCTGTCGGGCCCAGTCGTGTATTGTTGAGTCTTGTCTTGTCAGATTGAGTCTGACTGATGTCTTGTCGCGACACGTCGTTTGGAATGTCGGCCGTGATTAGTATCAGGGTGCAGCCATCATCTTCGTGCGATCTGTGGATGTAAGTCTCCCTACCACAGGTTGTACCACGAGCTATACGAGCCTGTGTGATTCTGTGTTATGTAGTTAGTATTTGAAGGTGCATCGTGAGTAAGTGACATATATTTGTTGATTCCCGTCTTGCGCTAAAATGTAGAATGATATTGCTGAATGTATCTTTGTATAAATCGTTTTTCTTGCAAGAGTATAAACCTTGGAATTTTAAGTTTTCGAATCCTTTCGGGGAGTCACGTAAAATTTTTAAAATGTCCTCCACGGGAGGAAAAAGTTGATTTTCGTATGTTGACCTCAAGGCTGAAAGTTCTGAAAACTCGAATTATTGATAATTCTTTTCCACTGTATACTATAAGTTTTCAAAACACGAGTTTTGAACTCAAATGAGTTCTGCAAAATATACTCAAGACGTGACCCTTGCTTTTAACTTTTCGGTTTTGAATGACAATTGCCTTTTGATGGTTGCTCATGATGTGTTGTAATTATGTGAATCGATGGCTTTGAGATTCGAATATTGTTGTTGTTTATTTGTGACCTTCGATTCCAGTAATGTCGTATATATGTTCGCAATCATGTTGCTAAAATAGAACCGTTAGCGCAAGCTAAGTGTAAGGCTACCGCGCGCTAATGCAGCATGGGTAGCGCACGCTAAATATGTGTTGTAGCGCGCGTTAGTCAGTCTGGTCAGAGGCTAGGGAACTACATTTCTTTTAGCCGTTAGGCCTAACCTTAGCAGTCAATCACCCGGGACTGTATTCTATGTGTGTTGTCAAGTAATGACAACTGTTTTGTATGAATGTGCGTTATGATTTTTTTTTCTTTTCGTTGCGCTAAGTGATAATTGATTGGGTTCGGCAAATTGATAAATTATGTCTGCTGCGAGTGTGTTCGAATACGCTTTTCTAAAACTTTCATAAGTTTGTGCAAGTTGGGGAAACTACTTTTTGAAACTACTTTGATAGTGCGATTAGCCGGCGTCTTCGTATGAACTTTGGAAATTGTTTGAAATTTTCGAGCCGGCCTAGGATTCTCAAATAAAACCTCGACGGTATTTGAAAGAGTTGTTTTAAAGTACCTTGGAAATTTTGTAAAATATTACCGTCGTTGATGTTTGTGAAGTGTTGGGAGAATTTTCGAAAGTGATTTTTACGTATTGTTGTATTTTCAAATAATTCGAGTGAATGATTTTCAAAAATCTTTCACACCATAAAAATATTTTATTTCAAAAACCAATGCGATTTTTATTTTCAAAAATATATAGTGAAAGATGAAAAATCTCACTCGATGTAAAGTTCAAACTCGGATTTGGAAATGTTAGAGTATGTAAGAATGATTTGATGATCTTGCATGGTTAACTTGTTAGTTGTTAACGGTGATGATGATACGTAGAGGCATGATGACTTCAAATGATTTCAAATGAGACGGTTAAAGTATGTTGTTTACAAGTTTTGATGAAACAACCCGAGGTACCAAAAGTACTTTTAAAGTTTATTTTAAAGATACAAATCCAAGGATTTTCAAAAGATTTCCTGTAAAAGGATACCTCGTGGATTTTCTTTTCGAGTTGTTATTGGTTACCTTATGTGATATGTCGCGCTGAGTCGGTACTTTAGTATAATATTTTGCGAAGTTGTGAAATCGTATTGAGTGGGAATCCGCTTAGTATGCCGTTGGGCAGAGGACACAGTCGTGACCACGATACTAATGGCCATGAAGATCGGATGTGGACCAAGAGGGTATAGTCGGGAAGGTTGCTATTCCAGCACTTCGTTCTCGTTGTTTAGGTTTCGGGACGAAACCTCTTTTAAAGGAGATATGATGTAATACCCATATTTTTCTTTCTTTCTCTTCTGTTTCGTCCAACCGAATCGACTCGACTGTGTTCGTTGATGCTTCTGACCTGGTGTTGTTTCTCACCTTTGTCATTCGAGCGAATTCTGATATTGTCCCAAATTGATCTATATATCGTTGTGACCTTTCCAAGTTCGGAAAATTAGTCTCGTTTTCGATCTTCCAACCCTTGGGCGGTGGAATTCCGTATTTGTTCAGCGATTGGCTCGCGTTTTGATTGATGTACCGTTGGGTTGGTTAATCGTATTGATTTTCGTCCGTTGTGTTTTGTGATTGTTCGGATAATTGACTTGATTGTATTATCCATTTGATGACGCTTGTCACTTGTTGGTTTTATTATATCCCTAACGGCGACGTTGTTTTGGTCGTCGTGGAGCGTGTTTTCACGCCGTATATTCCTTTGCGTTGCTTGTAACGTTTCGCCGATGGACGTAAGTTACGCGCTTCCTTGCGTATCTCGTTGAGTTTTCCTGGCGGGATATTGCTTCTCCCTACTTATTTTAAGTTTCGGGACGAAACTTCTTTAAGGAGGGTAGAATGTAATATCCGCAATTTCGATTTTCGGTAATTTCTTTTTTCGGCGGAAGTCCATTTTGACGACTAACTCATGACCGTTTCATTATTCTGAGAATGACTAATTCTACACTTTTTGTCATCCGAGTTCATTTCGGTGTCGTTTTGTTGAGTTCCGTGCTTTTTAACGACTTTTTCGCACTTGAGTTCGATTCTTGCGAATCTCGTTCGAAACTGCTGTTTCGAGTTTCCCGTAAGTTCGTTTAACTTTGTTATACGTGTTATGAACTTCGGTTTGGTTATTCGATTACGTATCGTGATTTTCGGGCATTTTGGGCCATTTTGTAATTTCCTTAAAGTTACGGGTATCCGTATCTGTAATTGCTGTCTCGACCCGTTTCTTGGTCGCGTATGATTAATTATGGTATTATGTTTTCATTTCGGGTCATTGATGTTGTCCGCGAACTTTTCGTCGTGTTCGTTCCGTACGTTTTCGGAAATCGAGTCGTCGAGCCCTGGTGGTCGGGTACTGGCCGGACGGTTGCGGGACTGGCCGGACGTTTGCGGGCACCGGCCGGATAGGTGCGGCAGGAACCGGCGTAGCGCACGCTACGGCCGGAAGGCTTCGCGCGCTAACCGGCAGGTGTAGCGCACGCTACCGGCTGACCTAACGCACGCTATCGGGTCTGGACAGTGGAGTCCAGGGGTTCTGGAATCGGTCAGGGTCGGCAGGTAGCGCACGCTACTGTCGGGCATTGCGCATGCTACGACCGGCAGGTAGCGCGCGCTACGGCCGGAAGGCTGCGCACGCTACCTGGCCGAGTCAGTAGGGCAGTGTGGGCACTGGACTGCGGCCTGGGCCGATAGCGCACGCTAGCTCGGCAGCCTAGCGCGCGCTAGTCCGGCCCAGTATAAATGTGACAAAGCAGTCACATTTCATCTCGTTTTTCATTTCCTACCTTTCTCTTCCGCGACTGGAGACTTAGAGATCGTGGAGCCATGTTGTTGAACAACAAATCCATGAAGTTCTTGAGGTTATAACATCAACCAATCATCCGTTATCATCCTTTGATCCAGCGAATCAAGGTAATCTTCCTTAGAACCCTAATTTCGTGAATTTGGGGGGTTTTGCATTTTTATCCGATTCGTTCCGTGTTGTTGATTAATCCATGATGGTTATGATTAATCTTGGTAGTATTCTTGTGTTTAACATCATTTAATCTATTGTTCTTCGTCGAATCAAAGTATATTCTTGATTTCCTTCGAATCGACTTTTTGGGGGATTTGTTCTCGATCCCATTTTTCATCCGTTTTCGATGGATCGATTGTGGTTAAATGATGTTGTTAAACATATTATATGGATTGTATATCCATATTTCGACTTGGAATTTCGTTTTCGTGTTTTGACGGGATGAATCGTGTTCTTGACCGTTTTGGGGGAAATCCTTGAACCTTCGTCAGTTGTTCTTTGAATTCTGCGGCTTTGGGTCGTACTTTGGAATTCATTTTCGTTGTTATTGTTTTCGTTCGTAGTTCATTGTTGCGGATTGTCGTTCGGTGGAGTCGGCGAGTTCGTAGTCGGTTCGTGCCAACCTACTTCGATCGATTCTCCGCGTTGTTCTTACTCGAGGCAAGTATCTTGCCCATACATTACGTGTTTTGTGGATATATTAGTTGGTAATTTACGATACGTAATTTATGAATGCCTATAATCAACTTTCAAAGGAACTGATATGTTTTTCAGTACTTCCTTAAAAGATGACTCGTATGATTTCGTTGTTAAATATGCTTGTCTAAGTATGTGTGGGGTATCGTTTTGTGTGAATATGACGTTGTGGATTTATAGCTTAACCTTTCCTTGAGATATGTATGGAACGTATGCCTATTGATGATCCTGTCTCATTGTGTCGTTCGGCGTGGTTGGATAGGTATTTTCCCTCGTTGCTATGTTATTTGTACTAGCTGCATCGTTGAAATTCTAGTACGAATCGTATCATTACTTGGTCGTGAGTATATGTGGGATGAACTGGCCATTCTAGTAAGGTACCTCGACTATATATACTGTGATTGACCTTCGAGGCTTGTGGTTTGCAACTGTGATTTTGGAATGTGTGTGTATGTTGTTCCTTCCACCCGGACTGTCCGACGGGATGTCTGGGGGTCGATACTAAGGGGTACGGCCACGGAAGTGGACTTGGGTGCGTGTGTGGATGAACTTCCACCCGGAGTGTCCGACGGGATGTCTGGGGGTCAATACTAAGGGGTACGGCCGCGGAAGTGGTTTCCCACCCGGAGTGTCCGACGGGATGTCTGGGGGTCGATACTAAGGGGTACGGCCGCGGGTTACCAGTTGTGGTTTTCATCTTGAGGATGACGTTGATGTTTTCGTTAATTGTGATATTGTCCGGAGTATCACAATGCTTTGTGCTCGGTGTCGAGAGACATTATATATCGAGTCTTGGTGCTTGGCTAGAATGGCATAAGAATGATGTGTTATGTGTAATGTGTCCTTGTAAGTGAATTGCAGTGGATGATCGGGTCGTAGGCCCTGTGTTTTGTGACCGGAATGGTTGGGTCGTGGACCCCGTGTCTTGTTAACGGACTTGCATTTTGGAAAATGAACTTTGGGGCTGTGACCCTAAATGACTTTCGTGGAATTAAGAACTTTTCAATTTCTAATGTTTTCAAAACTCCCGAGATTTGGAATTGTTTTCAAAGTGATTACTTGCTTCGCTTCTACTTTCAAGACTTGAACTATTTTTAACTAAATATATCTCGGGAAGTCTTTCGTTGTATTCTCGGAATGTGTTGTGTATGGCTCGTATTTGCACTAGCGAAACAGTAGAATTTTGCTAACCCCCGAGTAATCGGGGGGTGGATATCTGTATTGTGTCCAGGTACATGCAGGTTTTCGGGAGCAAGACACAGGATCGGTGCGAGGGATGATGAAAGACGAATGATACTCATCACACGAAGGCCAGTTTTGACTCCAGTTAGTCGGAGTCCATTGTATTGTCTTTTCCGCTGTCTTATTGTTCGTCGTTGCAAGTATTTTACCCTTGCATGTGTATGAGTCGGGATGAGTTTATGTATTTTGATTTGTAAGTCAGTGACGGAAGACCAAATCGGTCTATTGATTCATTATTTTGATTCGTCAGTATGTAATGTAATGTGTTGTGTTGATGTCTAGCCTGGTGGATCCTCACGGAGAGGGTCTGCGGCGTGTAATATTCCCGGTTGGATCTGGGGGTGTTACAAAAATCCAGTGGTCTAGGCACGGAGTCGAACTACTTGGGAAATCGAGAATAGCATGCGGGAGAGTTATCCCGAGTTGTTTGACCCTTAGTTTCGAGGACGAAACTCTTTTAAGGGGGGGTGTATGTAATACCCGGTTGTAATTGAGTCATTATCGTTCAGTAATTTCATTCGGTGATTGTCACTATGTAATCTTTCACTTGTTAATAATCATTCATCCGTGTTCACCGTTCGGTATAACTTCGAGTTGTGTATCGATATTGTTCATTGTTTCAACATTATTCGGGAATCGAGACAAGAGTATTATCTTGATTGTGGTAATTGATTCATTAGTCGGTGTTGACGTTGGTATTCATGTCATTTCAAATCTTTTCATTGTTCAAATCGTGTTTTGTTGGGTGAATCCTTGTAATCATTGCTTGGAACCACCGTTTCGGGGTTTCCGTACTTCCATTTCGTGTTATTAGTTCCCAGATATAGATTCCTATTGATTTATTCTCTTCCCGGGTCATTTTTCTTCATTTTGGGACCAAAGTGGGGGGGGGGGGGGGGGGGTGGGCCGCGGCACAAGGAGTGTGCGCCGCGGCACACACATTTTCCAGTTTTTGGCCGAGCGGCCTGTACTGTGTGCCGCGGCACATGTCGGCCGGGCCGCGGCACACCGCCGAGTTACTGCTGCGGCACACCCGTCCGGGCCGCGGCACACTCGTATAGCATTTTCGGCCATTCAGCGTCTGTACCTTGTGCCGCGGCACATGTCGTCCGGGCCGCGGCACACTGCCGATCCCTGGGACCAAATTTTTGGTTTGTGCCGCGGCACACTCGGCCTGGGCCACGACACACCAATCAGTTAGCCCTATAATTGAGTCCTTTGCGCGTTTCAACCGATATTTTCTCCATTTCTTCACCTTCATCCGAGAGAGAGAGCTTGAGGGAGAGGATCTTCATCATCTATCACTTGAGTGTTGGATTTTCATCATTTTCATTCGGTTGTGAAGCTCGGATCATCGATCTATCGCGTATTTCTCCGGATCATAGTGCTTGGATCTTCAAAGGTAATTTTCATCAAACCTCTTAGATTTTCGATTTGTGTTGAGATATGATGTTTTGGATGTTAAGATCATGTTGTATGAAGTGATATACGCATGATTATGGATATGTTTGATTATTCATTGGATTATTGAAGGATTATTCAAGAACACTTTGAATTTTGAGTTGGATTTGGGGGTTTTCGATTAATTGTCGTTGTAATCACGATTTTGGATATTCTTAACGGATTATTGATCGTATTGAAGATGTTTTGTTGGTTTGAAACACTTCTTGGGGATTTGATGTTGGTATTATTGAGGTTTGGTTGTAATCAATCAAAGTTGGCCACAAAGTGTTCGATATAATGCCCCAATGAACTTTGTTTAATCGTATCGACGTTTTGAGTTCGTTATATTCGTGTTTGATTTGTATATTGAACGGATTGTTGGTATTTGTATTTATTCAAGGTTGTTCGAGCGACCGATCTCTCAATTAGGACGTTGTTCGTGGAAGGATAATTGTCACCGGTGTTGAGTAAGTTAATTCTTACTCGGTTAAAAGGATATTCATTCCTTTTGTTGTTGTTCATTCATAATCATAACTCATTCATCATTGTATTAACCGTATCAAAACTTGTCATTGTCAATTAATCACCTCAGTCACAAGGAACGACAGTTCCAATTATTTCATTGAGCTGTCATTCATTTCACTACCATTTCGCCTCGGTGAGTCATTATTAATTTTCAATGTCACTTTTGTTATATCGTGGCATTCCGGGTCACACTGGCGTGCCGGTTGGTATGTGTAGGATTTTCATGTCGGGCACATTTAGGTCGTGTGTTGGTTGTTGGCCTCACTGTTGGGATTCCGAAAATAAAACGAAATACGCAGCGGAAATAAATACGAATCCCAAACAGGATCGATCAAGTAACGTATATACGAAAAAAAAAATACATACAAAGGTAAAGATTCATACCCTTGAAGCCTTTGAAATAAATCTTCGTAAAGTGTAGACGATGATCACGATCCCGTCCCGAACACGAAATCCCTTCATTCCAAGCACCGAAAATTCAAAGCCTCTACTTCACACGCGTCGGAAGTTGTCCGGAAAAATCTACAACACTCCGTTCTATGAAGAACACGGCTAGGAAGTATTGTAGGAATTTTTTCTCTCTTAATTTTTCTTACTTCTTTTCACCTCAAAGATGAACAAAATGAAGAAGGAAAATTTTTCTCTCTCTCCTCACATAAACTCACGGCAGGCGGCTCTTATTTTGCCAAGATGTTCTCACTTTTCAAGTGTGTGTGTGTGTAGTAGTTGTTATAATGTGTTGTTTATATATTATCTCAAACATATAATACAAATCATATAATTGAGATAAAATGTCAACACGTAATAACAAAAATACAACTAATACATACACATGCATGGAAATGATTCCATGTGATGTGGGGAGAGGGAGGGTGGCCCATGGTGGAAGTTTCCTAGAAAACGAGCCGAGTCACTCGGCTCGTGTATCGGACGTTCGTCAAACGACTCCGTTAAATACACTCCGTTTAATCACCAATGTATTTATATTAATTAATTAATCTAATTAATTAATAATATCAAATACAAATATATTTCTCTAAGAAATATAATTTATGAATTAAATTAATCACCCGGTAACTTAATTTTAATTCATAGGACCGCTATTTTGATTTATCTAATAAATCATAATTAGATATCCAATATCTAATATTTATAGAGAGATAATAAATTCACATTTATCCGTCAACGCTCCCGATGCGCGACTCAGTAGGTCCGTCTCAGGCATTGGGAGGAACTAATGAGTGCGGCAAGACTTAGCCACTTAGCGGCCGCATCGTAAACCCCGATCGAGAACGAATGAAGGGATCATTCCGTAACCATTATGTCGTGAATACTATATACGTATAGACCCTTTATCGATGTCCCGGTCAAGTTTTCGGTCACGGTAAAGTCAAACCCTACTATTGATTAGACTCTATACATGTGTTAATGCAAATCAAGACCGACTGATTAATCAGTATCTAATACGACTATATCGTAATGCTTTGGCCAAAGACTCATGATCTTATTTGCCATTAACCGTATAGGACATACGCCCGCTCACTAACAGAGATAAAATCCTTTCTTGGCATACAAGAAAGATCGCTACTCGCCCGTATAGTCCGCACTTCGAGGTCGACTCAAGAATCAAGCAAATGAGTCTAACTACTCTAATGACAAACTAAACGTCACAGCACATCTTCTATCAATCCTCAAGTCAAAGGTCCACATACACTATCACAACCTTTTGATTCGTCATCGACTCTTCGAGAGTGAATACCGTGTGATCAATCGAGTATGAGTCGTGTTCGAGTATACTGGTCCCACCAATATACTTTATAACTATGCTATCAAGACGTGCACACGTCCTAGCATCAGTTATACAAGTCTTATTAAAACTTAATGCCCATTTAAGTTTATTGACTTGCGAACGATTTTCGTAAATAAACTTTAAACACTTCCAATGCATTTTCTCTTATCCCATAACAAGAATGGAATGTTCAGTTTATTTACATGGACTTCACTTCAATGTTTACCAAGTCAAGAATGCAATTGAAATACAATAAACAGTGAATGAATCGAATTGCCTTTTTATTATTTATTCCATAATTACAAGTACAATGCCCCTACTCTCTCATCCCCTGAGTGGCATTCGAGGGCATATTCCTAACAATCTCCCACTTGCACTCAATGCCACACATCATGATATCCAATACCCATGTTCTTCAGATGTCTTTCCAAGACAGCCTGAGATAATGGCTTAGTCAGCGGGTCAGAGACATTGTCTTCTGAGTCTACTCTTTCCAATGAAACATATCCTTTTTCCACCATCTCTCGAACGATGTGGTACTTTCTCTCTATATGCTTGGTGTTGTGGTGAGCTCTCGGCTCCTTGGCTTGGGCGACATCTCCATCATTATCACAGAATAGTGATATAGGCAACTCCGCGTTAGGCACCACTTGAAGTTCTTGTATAAACTTCTGCATCCAAAATGCTTCTTTGCTAGCCTCTGAGGCAGCTTGATACTCGCTTGGCGGTGGAATCTGCAGAGCAGCTTGCTTGGAGCTTCTCCAAGATACCGCTCCTCCATTGAGAGTAAATAAATACCCAGGATGTCGACTTAGAGTCGTCATTGTCTCCTTGAAAATCGGGAATCGGTGAATCCAATCACCTTCGCTCCACCACCATAAGTAAGAACTAAATCTCTAGTTCTTCTTAAGTACTTAAGAATGTTCTTTACTGACCCAATGTTCCCTTCCCGGTTTGCTTGAAATCGACTTACCATACTCACAACCGTAGGCTAAGTCTCGGTCTCGTACACAACATAGCGTACATGAGGCTACCCACTGCCGAGGCATAGGGTACCTTACTCATCTCTCTCTTGTCTTCCTCACTTTGAGGACACATTTTCGTGGTGAGATGAATTCCATGTCGCATGGGAAGGAACCCTCTTTTAGATTCATCCATCTTGAATCTTCTCAGGATTTTATCGATATAAAGGGCTTGGGAAAGTCCTATCATTCTTCACGGTCTATCTCTGTAAAGACGGATCCCTAGAATATAGGAAGCTTCTCCCAAGTCTTTCATGGAGAACATTTTAGAAAGCCAAGCTTTCACAGTGCTGAGCATTGCTATGTTATTTCCTATAAGTAGAATATCATCTACATATAGTACTAAGAACGCAATGTTGCTCCCACTGATCTTTTTGTAAACACACGGTTCCTCCTCATTTCGTTCGAATTCAAAATCCTTAACTGCTTCGTCAAATCGAAGGTTCCAACTCCGAGAAGCTTGCTTCAGACCATAAATGGCTCGTTGCAGCTTACACACTTTATGAGTATTAGCTTTGGACACAAAACCTTTAGGCTGTTCCATATAGATTTTCTCGTCGAGGTATCCATTTAGAAAAGCCGTTTTGACATCCATTTGCCATATTTCATAATCATAATAGGCAGCAATGGCAAGCATCATGTGAATCGACTTTATCATAGCTACGGGCGAGAAGGTATCATGATAATCGATTCCTTCCCTTTGGGTATAACCCTTTGCCACAAGCCTGGCCTTATAGGCATCAACCTTGCCATCCCTATCAGTCTTTTTCTTATAGATCCATTTATTTCCAATAGTCCTCATGCCAGTTGGAAGATCTACTAGAGTCCAGACCTGATTGGTATGCATCGAGTCTATCTCAGCTTCCATTGCTTCTTGCCATTTATCAGAGTCTACATCCACTATCGCTTGGTCATAGGTGACAGGTCGTTTTCATCGCTATCGTATGTCGTGGAGACCCAGCCTCGACATGTGTATAGCCATACCTCTCGTAAGTGAGATACCCTATCGACCTTCAAGTGGAGGTTGTGTTACAATAGGTTCGGTTCTTGATCCCCGATCGATGTCTCCTTAGGAGTTTCATTATGCTCTTCCAAAGAGATATTTCTACCCGAGCCACCTTCCCGAATGAATTCATCCTCAAGGAAGTGCGCTTGTAATGCCACAACGACCCTATGGTCTTCTCGGCATGTAGAATAGATAACCCATCGAGTCCTCCGGGTATCCTATGAAACGCCCTTTTATGGACCTCGCTCAGGTTGTCCACCTTAGCCTTTTTGACATAGTGGACATCCCCAAATCCTTATGTGATTAAGGCTTGGTTTCTTACCCTTCCACATCTCATGGAGTGATAGGAACAGATTTGGAAGGACATCTATTTAGGATATAGGCAATGTTAGTAAGGCATACCCCCACAGTAAATAGGTAAATCGGTGTAATTTAACGTGGAGCGAAGCATGTCCAACAAAGTCCGATTTCTCCTTTCGAAACACCATTTAACCGTGGGGTTCCCGGAGGCGTGAATTGTGAAACTATTCCATGTTCCTTAAGGAACTCATCAAACTCAAGGCTCATATATTCACCACCTCGGTCCGACCAAGTGCTTTGATATGACATCCAGCTTTGTTTTTCAACTAGGGCCTTAAATTCTTTGAATTTAGCAATGGCTTGTATTTATGTTTCATTAAGTACACAATCCCATACCTAGTATGATCATCTCGTGAACGTTATGAAATATTGATATCCGTCTCTGCTACTTCTAAAGCACCACAAACATCGGTATGCACCAATCCAAGTTTATCGGCAGCCCTTTCAAAAGTCCCTGTGAAGGGGAACTTAGTCATTTTGCCTCTAAGGCAAGATTCACAAGTTGGATAGGGTTCTACACCCAATGGACTTAAAAGTCCATCTTTTTCCATTTTCTGAACCTTGGTCTGACCAACATGACCAAGTCTAAGGTGCCATTTAAGAGGTTGATTAGTATCTTGCCTACCATGTTTCCTAGTTATAGCGTTCACTGCTGTTTTATTTTGCATGTTCGGATGATATAAACCATTCAAAAATGTAGCTGTTCCAACCAATTTATTTCGAAAATAAATTTTACAACTGCCATTGCCAATGAAGAAACAAAATTCTTTCCGGTCCAAGACTGGAATGGATACAATGTTTTTATGCCCCTTGGGCAAAACAAGTACTTCATTTAATGTCAAAATAAAACCAGATTCTAAACCCAGAAGGATTGATCCAATATCGGTTGCCTCGACACTTTGTCCGCTTCCAACAGTGATCATTATTTCCCCAGCTTCAAGTTTTCTACTTCATTCCAGATCCTGATTCATAGTACAAATGTGAGAAGTGGCACCCGAATCCGTAATCCATGAAGCGTAATATACGAGCGGAACAATTAGTTTCAAAAACAAAAAGTTCCGTACTGATGCGCCATTAATCTTGGGACAAGTCCTTCGCCAAAGGGCCCACCACCGCATTCAAGGCATTTGTCCGTAGGTTTTGGACCGCCTACCTTTTGAACCTTTCGGGCCTTGCCCTTTCCTTTTGCACCCCTTTCTTGGGTTTGTCCGCTCGTAGGTATTTTTCTTCTTGTTCTAGGACCTCTTAGGCCCGTAAGAAATCACAAGAGCAAATCTCTCGCTTAGTCTTCATGTTAGACTGCGCCGTCACCGGCTTATTCATTAGCCCACTAATGTGCATATAATTTCATTACTTGAAATTCATTACAAACTGCGTGAAAGAGTCGTAGAGATTGAAGGATGAGATCAATTTGAAGGGATAAATCCATATTAAAGTTGAGCACCTCGAGCCTCTCAATCATAGAGATCATCTTGAGGACGTGGTCTCCCACTTTCTCCTTCTTTCATCCTAGCACCGAACAACCGCTTTGATATCTCATATCTAGCAATCCCACTGTGCTCCCCATAAAGTTCGGTCAAGTGTGTGAGAATCGCCAGCGAAGTCATTTTCTCGTGCGCTCTCGCAGCCTCATTAGTCATTGAGCCCATCATAAAACCACGGACTAGCACATCATCCTTGACCCATTTTCATGGACGTCAATGTCTTCGATTACCCCTAGTCCGGATTGGAGTCGGTGGAATGTCCGCCTCCAAGACGTATCCCGAGACTCCATACCGAGTACAATCATCGATTCCGCAACTACCAACAAAGTTAGGGCCGCTTAGGAGATTCTTTTCAAGTAGTATTGCAAGTGGGTTTTTCGCCATTTTAGAGAGATTCAATTTCGTTTTTCGCAAAGATTTAGACAAGATTAAATTAGTGACTTGTTTAATTATGACCGAGTATAGAACTTAAGGGCTTGTATAATTCATGTCCCTCCCACTAATTTTATCTAATTATACACTCCCATGTTATAATCCGAAATCATGGTTAGATCGACTTCTTAGTGGTGATCAAGTTCTTTACAAATTTTAATGACGCAACCTATCGGGTTTTGCCAATTAATTTCTCAGAAGTGGTGTCTAACACCAACCCGTCTAACGAATGATTTGATCTTCTTTTACCCCTAGTCTTCATGCCCTCAACCTATCGTGTTTCTTGGCAATCCGGACTATCTAAGTTGTTGACCATCAACGTCTATCGTTTGACTATTGAATCTCACCCTAAGCAACCTATCGTGTTTCTAGGCGAAATTTATCACAACCGAAGGCATCTAATGCACTCAAGAATTTTTCAACCTCTACCAAATGTACTACCCGATAACTCGGAAGCATAGCACACCAAATCGGGTATCAATTTCCTACGAGTTTGATGGAGGGTAGGAAACCTCGTAACCTTTTTCAAACTTAGTCCTGCTTGTAGTCGGGAGAATTTCGCGATTAATGTTACACTTTGCACATTAATTCAATTATACGCGTTTGTTGGTTTGTCAATCATTCAAAATGAAAAATGTAAAAACAAGAACCTAGTTACTACCAACATATAGCTCATGGACCTAATTCTAAGTAATCGGGCCAAGCGAATGACCCAATAAAAAAGCAGTCTTCGATTCTTCGTCTTCTCGGTCGGTTGTCTTCGGTCTTCTTCATACCCAAAATAATAATTACATCATTGAAAAATTGCATCCTATACAAGTTTTTCTAGTAAATATAAATAGGCTCAAAACGGCCTTTACAACCCAATCGAATCGAACAAATCAAAAAACTAAGTCCACGAGCTATATCACCATCACATAAGGATTCCATACAACATGTAATGGCAACGAAATTAAACAATTAATCTTAATATAAATTAATCTAATTAATCTATAAATTAATCTATTCAATTTCTACTATATTAATCCAATTAATATAAAGTGGCATTAAAATTAAATAATCAATTAAGATATTAATCTAATCAATATAAAATTAATCTATTCAATTTTAATGGTATTAATCCAATTAATACTAATAATCGTCATTTAAATTCATTCGAAGTAATCCGGCTAAAATAATATTTTCGTTTAATTTATTTCCTTTAACTAAAAAAATATTCCAAATATTAATTTAGTCAAATTAAAATCCAATTTAAATTTTGGAAAATAATTAAAACGAAATATAAACTTAAAACGGAGTCCCGGACAATCCGATTTTAGGCCCGGCGCTGCCCGATTCAAAATCGGGCCAAAACCCGAGACGCCTCGCCGAGCCATCGCCGGCAGTCAAGCCGATCATTCTCGGCCGTGGCCGAGACATGGTCGATCATGGCCGATCATGCTCGGCAGCCTGGGCAGCGAGCAAGGCCGCCAAGACTTCGCCGACAGCCCCGTTTCTTCGTTTTTTGGCCCGTTTCAAAAAACGTGATGCTACAACGAACAATTTTAAATCTACAATTATTCCAAACATGATTCTAAATCATAATCATCATCCAAAAGCATTCAAAATGCACAAATAATTATATATACGGAAACATTGACCTCGCTCCGATACCACTGTTGGGATTCCGAAAATAAAACGAAATACGCAGCGGAAATAAATATGAATCCCAAACACGATCGATCAAGTAACGTATATACGAAAAAAAATACATACAAAGGTAAAGATTCATACCCTTGAAGCCTTTGAAATAAATCTTCGTAAAGTGTAGACGATGATCACGATCCCGTCCCGAACACGAAATCCCTTCGTTCCAAGCACCGAAAATTCGAAGCCTCTACTTCACACGCGTCGGAAGTTGTCCGGAAAAATCTACAACACTCCGTTCTATGAAGAACACGGCTAGGAAGTATTGTAGGAATTTTTTCTCTCTTAATTTTTCTTACTTCTTTTCACCTCAAAGATGAACAAAATGAAGAAGGAAAATTTTTCTCTCTCTCCTCACATAAACTCACGGCACGCAGCTCTTATTTTGCCAAGATGTTCTCACTTTTCAAGTGTGTGTGTGTGTAGTAGTTGTTATAATGTGTTGTTTATATATTATCTCAAACATATATTACAAATCATATAATTGAGATAAAATGTCAGCACATAATAACAAAAATACAACTAACACATACACATGCATGGAAATGATTCCATGTGATGTGGGGAGAGGGAGGGTGGCCCATGGTGGAAGTTTCCTAGAAAACGAGCCGAGTCACTCGGCTCGTGTATCGGACGTTTGTCAAACGACTCCGTTAAATACACTCCGTTTAATCACCAATGTATTTATATTAATTAATTAATCTAATTAATTAATAATATCAAATACAAATATATTACTCTAAGAAATATCATTAATGAAATAAATTAATCAACAGCTAACAAAATTTTAATACATAAGACCGCTATTTTGATTTATCTAATAAATCATAATTAGATATCCAATATCTAATATTTATAGAGAGATAATAAATTCACATTTATCCGTCAACGCTCCTGATGCGCGACTCCGTAGGTCCGTCTCAGTCGGCATTTGGAGGAACCACTGAGTGCAAAGACTTAGCCACTTAGCGGCCGCATCAGAAACCCCGACTGAGAACGAATGAAGGGATCATTCGAGAACCATTATGTCGTGAATACTATATACGTATAGACCCTTTATAAGATGTCCCGGTCAAGTCTTCGGGTCACGGTAAAGTCAAACCCTACTATTGACTAGACTCTATACATGTGTTAATGCAAATCAAGACCGACTGATTAATAGTGTATCTAATATGACTATATCAGAATGCTTTGGCCAAAGACTCATGATCTTATTTGCCATTAACCGTATAGGACATACGCCTGCTCACTAACAGGTGATAAAATCCTTTCTTGGCATACAGTAAAGACTACTACCTGCCCGTATAGTCCGCACTTCGAGGTCGACTCAGCAATCAAGCAAATGAGTCTAACTACTCTAATGAGAAACTAAACGTCACAGGCACATCTTCTACTAAATCCTCAAGTCAAAGGTCCACATACACTATCACAACCTTTTGATTCGTCATCGACTCTTCGAGAGTGAATACCGTGTGACTGAATCGAGTATGAGTCGTGTTCGAGTATACTGGTCCCACCAATATACTTTATAACTATGCTATCAAGACGTGCACACGTCCTAGCATCAGTTATACAAGTCTTATTAAAACTTAATGCCCATTTAAGTTTATTGACTTGCGAACGATTTTCGTAAATAAACTTTAAACACTTCCAGTGCATTTTCTCTTATCCCATAACGAGAATGGAATGTTCAGTTTATTTACATGGACTTCACTTCAATGTTTACCAAGTCAAGAATGCAATTGAAATACAATAAACAGTGAATGAATCGAATTGCCTTTTTATTATTTATTCCATAATTACAAGTACAATGCCCCTACTCTCTCATCCCCTGAGTGGCATTTGAGGGCATATTCCTAACACTCACATTGGACTGTGCACACGAGTCGATTGCTTCGTGAGACTGATAGGTACAAGACCACACGTGTATTCGATCGATACTCGTTGGTGGCTTGTGCATGGACACATTTCCATCCCGGGCGTAGTGTGGCGCCACTCTTTGAACCGTACTGTTAGTTGATTCATACAGCATGTTTGATTGTGTATCTACTCAACAAGATTGGGTTATAATCTAACCGATTCATTTTTGATCGAACTTGTGGTTTATACAACATATTATGATTGTGTATTTTCAACCCTTGAGGATTTTTGTTCTGTGTAACTGACCCCGGCTGGGGATTTTGTTTTTCAGGTCATGGTAAGGCAAAATCACGGGAATAGCATGTTGACGGCGAGGAGTCCCAGTGATACTAGTAGGAGCCCCCGATCTTTCAGTTATTCATGTTTTTGTCCTTTATTTTCCGCTGTAGACTTTCATTTGGATACTCCGTTTCACTCAGTGTTGTATATTTTATCTCCATATAAAATATACATGTATTCTGTATTATCCTGGATGTGTTGTATGAAACTCCTCATCGGAGTAATTATTGTTGTAATGTGGTTCAGTACTACATTTACCCTGTGTAATTCATTCATTTTCATTCGCCTAGTGGGTCCTAGTTGGGGATCCACGGCACTGTAATATCCGCCTAGTTTGGGGTGTTACACTGGAATAGTTATTGAATACTCGAGTATTGTTTTCCATTTTTCTTGATGTTCCGGCCTGTGTTTGCCGAGGTATTGATTTGTGTTGTGATGTCTTTGGATACATTGGTTATCTTTTGAATACCCTTTGTATTATTCTTCCTTCCAATGTATGTAGACCTTATCGGTCAAAATTTATGGTTCCGCATATGTTTAGCCTTGTGGGTCCCATGGTGGGGCTTACAGCGCTGTAATATTCCCTGAATAACTTGGGGGTGTTACAATCGTAACCTACGATGGGCACGATCGTAACCCAATGGGCACGATCGTAACCCACGATGGGCACGATCGTAACTCACGATGGGCACGATCGTAACCCAATGGGCACGATCGTAACCCACGATGGGCACGATCGTAACCCCATGATCGCCATGATCGTAACCCACAATCGCCATGATCGTAACCTACGATGGGACACACGATCGCCACAATCGTAACCCACGATCGGCACGATCGTGTTCTGCCATCTTGTGCAAAACAGGGCTGGTCTGGATTTATCCTACACCTCATCAATATCAAAAATACATTATCCTATACAACATCCTTGACATAATTGCTTATTGTAACAGGCGCTTCGGCAATGGTTTGTCCGTGTATGATTTTGTTAGTCAGTATTTCAAGCAACAAGGCCTTATAGAGACTTATAAGGAGCATATTAGTCCCATCCCACATCCTGATGAGTGGAATGTCCCACCGGAGATCTCATCCATCGATTGCGTACCTCCAGAGGGGGTTTGACAAGCCGGCCGACCAAGGATGAGTCGCGCACGGTCTGTTGTTGAAAATTTGCCCGCAGGTGGACGACCTCAGGTGTGCGGTAGGTGTAAAGGAACCAGCCACAACAGAAAATCTTGCAAAGCATTCATTCCCATAGGTGGTGTGGATTTGAATATCCCTGAAGAAACTCAAGGAATGGATGAACAAACGAGGCAAAGGCGCCGGCAGAAGAAGAGGTGTAGCATTTGCCGTAATGATGACCATGACATAAGGGGATGTCCATACCGTGAAACTTAAATTACTTATGTATTTTTATATTTTGTGACTTACTAGCAACAATCATGTGCTGATATTTTGATCCTAAATGGACCATGTATTGATTCAGTATTCTGATTATTAATTGAAATGCATAATTTTGTGTCTATTTTCTTTATCTTTGAATTGAAATTTAAGTGTTCAGTTATGTAAAGCAAATAAAGGTGATTATGGAGCCAAACATTAACCATAACAAAGTAGCTCACTTCAAAGAGCAATAGTTTACATCAAAGGGACATCCAAAGCATATAACTTTACAAAACAAAATTTAATCACCATCACACCAAAATATATAATAATAACATAAAAACCACAATCACTTGGATCCCTTTTCCCCCATCTGCTGCTGTATCTTTAGTCTTGTATCACCATCTTCATGAACTTCCTCTTCTAAAATAACTTCTTTGCTTTTCTTCTCAGAAATCTCCAAATCATTATCATCATCACCATCTAGTATGACCGGAGTGCTCGCAGTGTTTTTAAATAGGCCCTGTTTCATGAAACACATTAATTCGCAATGATAGTCACTACACATACAACAAAATCAAAAAACTTACCCTGAGCATTGAGTATCTTCCTCTCGGCCTAGTTCTATATGGTGGGTTGGGAGGAGGTATCCTCCTTTTTTTTGTTGGTGGTGCTTCGATTCCTTTTAAATTGCTTTCTCGTAATCGGCTGCTCATTTCACGTATTTGATTTTAATAGATTTTAACTGATGTTAATTGATTAGGGTTTGTAGTGAAAATGGGGGCTACGGTACATGTATTTCACTCTCGGTCAATGAAGATGGGCTTATATTGAAAAGGGGGGAGGGACCGACCCACGATGGGATTTTATAATAAAATAATTTGATGTTGGCCTTTGCAGTAAACACGAATGTGCACACGCTCGCCACGATCGTGTGTTCCAATCGTGTGACACGTTGGCAACTAGGTGTCACGTTGTCTTTGGTGTCAAATTGGCACTGTATCCACGTATGCACACGATCGTGTACATGGTCGTGCCCATGATGGGACACATGATCGTGTGCACAAGAACATCAAAAAATTTCGCCGATTTCTCAAATTACTCGTCAATTTAGGTGTTGTTACTTATATATTAACAATTATTTGTTAACGATACACTTATTTAAAAAGTTATTGATTGAATTAACATAATATATTGCATATCATGTGTAGTCTATCTATTCTCAGTGTATTAGTTCGTACGGATAAGTTCATCATCTGGATGAAATATCTCATATACTAATGAATTACAACGAAATGATAAATACGAGTTTGTATAATAAGCTATATAATAATTAATGTTTGAACAAGCGATGTTTGAATCACAAAACATCCTTCTAGATAACACAATAAATAAAATTGGCAAAAATACCAAAAGTTTATATGCACACGATGGGACACACGATCGTGTGCACAAGAACATCAAACAATTTCGCCGATTTCTCAAATTACTCGTCAATTTAGGTGTTGTTAGTTATATATTAACAATTATTTGTTAACGATACATTTATTTAAAAAGTTATTGATTGAATTAACATAATATATTGCATATCATGTGTAGTCTATCTGTTCTCAGTGTATTAGTTCGTACAGATAAGTTCATCATCTGGATGAAATGTCTCATATACTAATGAATTACAACGAAATGACAAATACGAGTTTGTATAAGAAGCTATATAGTAATTAATGTTTGAACAAGCGATGTTTGAATCACAAAACATCCTTCTAGATAACACAATAAATCAAATTGGCAAAAATACCAAAAGTTTATATGCACACGATCGTGTACATGGTCGTGCCCACGATGGGACACACGATCGTGTGCACAAGAACATCAAAAAATTTTGCCGATTTCTCAAATTACTCGTCAATTTAGGTGTTGTTACTTATATATTAACAATTATTTGTTAACGATACACTTATTTAAAAAGTTATTGATTGAATTAACATAATATATTGGATATCATGTGTAGTCTATCTGTTCTCAGTGTATTAGTTCGTACGGATAAGTTCATCATCTGGATGAAATATCTCATATACTAATGAATTACAACAAAATGACAAATACGAGTTTGTATAAGAAGCTATATAGTAATTAATGTTTGAACAAGCGATGTTTGAATCACAAAACATCCTTCTAGATAACACAATAAATCAAATTGGCAAAAATACCAAAAGTTTATATGCACACGATCGTGTACATGGTCGTGCCCACGATGGGACACACGATCGTGTGCACGGCCGTGCCCACGATGGGACCCACGGTCGTGTGCACACGGTCATGGCAGCCATCGTGCGCGCACGACAGCATCAACCCATGACCGTGGGTAGGTTGCACACGATCGTGACACACTATCGCCACGATCGTGTGTATCCATCGTGTGTAACACAGAGCCAAAACATAAAGATGTAACAACACAACACGATCGTGACCCACGATGGCCACGATCGTGTTCATCCATCGTGTGTAACACAGATCCAAAACATAAAGATTTAACAACACGACACATTCATATTGCCAAAACTGTCTAAATACAACATAAATATTTAACAACACGACACATTAATCTTGCCACAACACAACACACCATAAACCATTTTACATGTCTAAAGACAACATAAAGATTTTAGCAGCTAAACCGTATCGATATTTCTTAATATATTTCTCATTAAGTTCCTTGATTTGGTGCCTTGCTCCAGGGTTTGCAGAGATGAGTCGATCCAAGTACATGCACGCGAAGGGGCCAGAACTGTGATTGTCATTTTGTATGAACTGTAGCTCTCGTGGCATAATTTTGAAACTCATCTCCGTCTTGCACTCAATGCCACACATCATGGTATCCAATACCCATGTTTTTCAGATGTCTTTTCAAGACGGCCTGAGATAATGGCTTAGTCAGCGGGTCAGAGACATTGTCTTCTGAGTCTACTCTTTTCAACGAAACATATCATTTATCAACCATCTCTCGAACAATGTGATACTTTCTCTCTATATGCTTGGTGTTGTGGTGAGCCCTAGGCTACTTGGCTTGGGCGACAGCTCCATCATTATCACAGAATAGTGATATAGGCAGCTCCGCATTAGGCACCACTTGAAGTTCTTGCACCAACTTCTGCATCCAAAATGCTTTTTTGCTAGCCTCTGAGGCAGCTTGGTACTCTACTTGGCAGGTGGAATCTGCAGTAGTGGTTTTCTTGGAGCTTCTCTAAGATATTGCTCCCCATTGAGAGTAAACAAATACCAAGATGTCGACTTAGAGTCGTCATTGCCTCCTTGAAAATAAGAATCAGTGAATCCAATCACCCTCAGTTCTCCACCACCGTAAGTGAGAACCAAATCTCTAGTTCTTCTCATGTAACACCCTAACTTTCTTAATTAAAAAGAACGTTACACAGCTCATTTTTTTTTATTAATTTTTTTTTTATATAAATTCGGAGTATTTGCGGAAGCATTTTAGTCAGTAAATCTTCAATAAAACTCGTTTATTCAACCATCAGTACAGTTATACAAAAACATGGGAAATCAAATATTCGGACATAGTCCGTTGAAATTTATATTCGTCGAAGAACATCAAGTGTTTCGTAAAAATAATAATAATTACGGCGACAACATCTTTTATTATTTAGAACTTCATCATGTTGGGAGTATGTATTCATCTTCTGCTTGTCCCGTTCGTCGATTCCTTAGCCTGAAAAACATAAATGACGAGGTGTGAGTACGCGAGCATACTCAGTGAGATTAAACCCTTATAAATCGTCAAAATCATGTTGTGTAATGCACATAAAACAATCTTATCTGTGTGAGACTCATCTCGACTTTCTTTCATTCTTTCGAACCCTCGCGGGTCGTCATGTTACACGACACAACAACGACCGTAACGTATTAAAACAGTATAACCTCACCTCGTTTACTGAAATCTTCAAATATTTTCCTTTGAATTTGGCTCGGTTGTCCTTCTTGGATCCCGGATACGCTGCTCCTAGCACTTGAAAATACTTTTTCATATTTCCGGCCATATATTCTTGATGTAAAATCTGAAATCTCTTTGAGGACTTTTATCAAACACCTTTGAAAAACTATCAGATTTGAGCTATCTAGTTGATCGGGCCTTTTGGGGGCATTTAAGTTTTTGGAAGGGAAATATTTCGGTCGTTTTAAAGTAGAGGTTTACAGCTTCAAAATGATATATGATATGTACAAAAATACGTCCGGGAGCATGTATAAATAAGGGCTCAAATTCGGTTGAAAGTCAACCTTACCCGGACAGCTGGAAGCCTTATCCGGACAGCTGGCCGAGAAGCTTCTGTCGGTCGTGACCGACCTTATCCGGATAGCTGGACAGCCTTATCTGGATAGTGGCCGAGAAGCTTCTGTCGGTCGTGACCGACCTTATCCGGACAGCTGGACAGCCTTATCCGGATAGTGGCCTAGAAGCTTCTGTCGGCCATGACCTGCACTGCTTGGTCGGGCGTGTCCAAGGTGACCGGGCAGATGTCCGTCAACTTGGCTCGCCGCTTCGACACCTTCCGGTGTCCAAATTCGATTTTCCGACTGCTCCGACTCGCCGAGTTAAATCTTCGATATCCTCTGAACGGATTTTTGATAATAATAATAAAATAATTTAATATTATTTTTGAAATATAAGTGTTATGTAATGAAAATTCTATCGTATCAAAATCGTCGGAACTTTTCGAAATCACATTCATAAATTCTAAAAATGACCCTTATAATTTATTTTGAAATCTTTTCTTTTTTAAATAATTCATTTTATGCTAGGAACGTATCGGTCCAAGTATCGGACAACCTGTAAATATTAAAAAATCAAAATATATGATCGTTAGCATTTAAATAAGTATTGGGGCGTTACAATCCTCCCCCCTTTAAAAAATTTCATCCTCGAAATTGAGTTTCGTAAGGAACTTTGAAAATCTGTATCAAACTTTGTATGAGTATTTTCATCAATAACTTTAAAAATATTGTGTCAGCAAAAATCACTTTGGAACCTTTCTTTGAAATCATATTTTGTCCCTTTCGGACAACATTTAAACTTTCACATATCCTTTCAAATCTTTTGCCGACACAAACATTCTATACTCATACCAAAATTTTTAAGTTCTCATAAAAGAGTGAATACTTGAAAACATTACCTCGGAGTCGACGTTGGGCAGCAGCGATGAACCACATATTCTCCCGAAAATATAATCATGCCGTAATTATTCGTTATACTTTCAAAAATAAGAAAGTTTTGAAATATCTTGTTTTGTATAAGTAAACCTTTTTAAACCTCCTTAATTGTATAGTCCCATACCTATAGAGTCTTGGAATACCTCTCGTTCTGGTAAGAATTCGGTTTAGTCATATCCCCCTCCTCCTAGAAGCCTTGTCAGGAGCCGCTCATTGTCCGTGCCCTTTTTCTTATTGCACCGGCGATCACTCCCTTTTCTCGGAGCCGCTCATTGTCCGTGCCCTTTTCTATTGCACCGGCGATCACTCCCTGCCCTCGTCGGCCCCGGGTGTCACATGTTCACTAGCTTCCGCTTTGTTCATCCCCAAATCTCACCGTACTAAGAGAGGCCTTGCTCCGATACCATTCTGTAACGCCCTGACTTTCTTAATTAAAAAGAACGTTACACAGCTCATTTTTTTTCTTAAATTTTTTTTATATAAATTCGGAGTATTTGCGGAACCATTTTAGTCAGTAAATCTTCAATAAAACTCGTTTATTCAACCATCAGTATAGTTTTACAAAAACATGGGAAATCAAATATTCGGATATAGTCCGTTGAAATTTATATTCGTCGAAGAACATCAAGTGTTTCATAAAAATAATAATAATTACGGCGACAACATATTTTATTATTTAGAACTTCATCGTGTTGGGAGTATGTATTCATCTTCTGCTTGTCCCGTTCGTCGATTCCTTAGCCTGAAAAACATAAATGACAAGGTGTGAGTATGCGAGCATACTCACTGAGATTAAACCCTTATAAATCGTCAAAATCATGTTGTGTAATGCACATAAAACAATATTGTCTGTGTGAGACTCGTCTCGGATTTCTTTCATTCTTTCGACCCCTCGCGGGTCGTCATGTTACACGACACAACAACGACCGTAACGTATTAAAACAGTATAACCTCACCTCATTTACTGAAATCTTGAAATATTTTCCTTTGAATTTGGCTCGGTTGTCCTTCTTGGATCCCGGATACGCTGCTCCTAGCACTTGAAAATACTTTTTCATATTTCCGGCCATAAATTCTTGATGTAAAATCTGAAATCTCTTTGAGGACTTTTATCAAACACCTTTGAAAAACTGTCAGATTTGAGCTATCTATTTGATCGGGCTTTTTGGGGGCATTTAAGTTTTTGGAAGGGAAATATGTTTCGGTCGTTTTAAAGTAGAGGTTCACAGCTTCAAAATGATATATGATATGTACAAAAACACATCCGGGAGCATGTATAAATAAGGGCTCAAAGTCGATTGAAAGTCAACCTTACCCGGACAGCTGGAAGCCTTATCCGGACAGCTGGCCGAGAAGCTTCTGTCGGTCGTGACCGACCTTATCGGGACAGCTGGACAGCCTTATCCGGATAGTGGCCGAGAAGCTTCTGTCCGTCGTGACCGACCTTATCCGGACAGCTGGACAGCCTTATCCGGATAGTGGCCTAGAAGCTTCTGTCGGCCATGACCTGCAGCTATCGGTCGGCGTGTCCAGCAGTGACCGGCAGATGTCCGTCAACTTGGATCGGCCATTTCGACCCCTTCCCGGTGTCCAAATTCGATTTTCCTGTAACATCCCCAAGTTATTCAGGGAATATTACAGGGCCGTAAGCCCCACCATGGGGCCCACAAGGCTAAACATACGCAGAACTGTAAACTTTGACCGAGAAGGTCTACACACAATGGAATGAAAACAATACAAAGGTATTCAAAAACATAACCAATGTATTCACAGACATCACAACACAAATCAATACTTCGGCAAACACAGGCCGGAACATCAAAGAAAATGGAAAACAATACTCGAGTATTCAATAGCCCATCCAGTACAACACTGAACGGAAAACTCATAACATAACTGGAAGAAAGACACAGTATCACACTTGCCCACCATCTTCATGCCGACCCGATACCTGCTTGTCCGTCCTCCTGGAACCTGAAATACATGAAACGTATTTCCCCCATAAAGGGGTTAGCCGTCGAATAGCTAGTGCAAGTATATCAAGTATGAAACACAATACTCCTCGACAATAAAGTAAATGTAACCGTCAATTCATCAATTCAAGACTAGTATTCCGGAATAACTAAATCCCATAGCAACACATCAATACATATATGAATACCGTGGAACCGCACCAGAGGCTACGGAACCCTCAGAGGACCCGTCGGTCCGTCCCGGAGTGGTTAATTCATATTATCCATGGAATCGCACCAGAGGCTACGAAACCCTCAGAGGACCCGTCGGCCCATCCCGGAGTGGATATACATAATCATGCCATTAATATTTCTTACTTTCAAAGTCGAGAACGCACATTCATAAATATATACTTGCCTTTGAGACATCGAGAAATCGAATGGAAAAACGGTATGAGTTCGGTAGGTCCAAGAACGCGCTTCCGGCACCTAAACGATTCGCAAGGAATATGATAGTCAAAAATCAATACTCAAATTACACGAAGAAATCCCCGAATCCCGTCTACGATTCACGAAAAATACACGGGTAAATAATAAGAGGTTGGAAAATCGTTCAAACTCCCAAAAGTCCGAAAAATTGTAGGAAAAGCATGTATACGGTATAGATACATCATAATATCAAGGTTCTCAAGCTTCAAATCGGATAAATCGGCCGAATCTACGAAAAAACCCAAAATCCAACACAAAATCCAAAGTGTTCTTGAATAATTTTTTCAATAATCCGATGAATACTCAAACATGTCCATAATCATGCATATATCACTTCATACTCCATGATTTTATCATCCAAAACGTCAATACCCATACAAAATCGAGAAATCAAGATGTTGAATAAATTACCTCTTGAATGTCCAAGCTCTATGATCCAAGGAATACGCGTTAGATCGACTATCCGGGCTTCCCAACCGAATGAAAATGGTAGAAATCCAACACACAAGTGATAGATGTGAGAAAACTCCTCCCCTCAAACCCTCTCTCTCGCAGGTGGAAGAAGAAAATGGTGAAATGAGCTGCATCTTGCTCAAAAAGCACAATTTATGCAGTTGACCGCATTGTGTGCCGCGGCTCAGCCAAGGTGTGCCGCGGCACAGGTCCAAAAATTGCTCCCAGGGCTCGGCAGTGTGCCGTGGCTCAGCCCAGGTGTGCCGCGGCACCAGGTACAGTCGGTTTTTGGCTGAGGATGCAATACAAGTGTGCCGCGGCTCAGCCTAGGTGTGCCGCGGCAGTTACTCGGCAGTGTGCCGCGGCCCTGCCGGCATGTGCCGCGGCACCCGGTACAGTCCGATCGGCCAGGTCTAGAAAATGTGTGTGCCGCGGCGCACATTCCTTGTGCCGCGACCCACACCCTCCTCGGGTCCTAAAATGTTGAAAAATGACCCGGGAAGAGAATAAAAGCAATAGGACTCAATATCGGGGAAACAATAACACGAAATGGAAGTACGGAAACCCCAAAACGGTGGTTCCAAGCAACGATTTCAAAGGTTCGCCCAACAAAAACACGATTCGCAAAATGAAGAGATTTGAAATGACATGAATTTCAACCGGGTATTACATTCTCCCCCTCTAAAAAGGAGTTTCGTCCCAAAACTTAAGAAATAAATAGTTCGGGGTATTCCACCCGCATCTTCACTTCCATCTCCCAAGTCGCCTCCTCGACCCCATGCCTCGACCATTGCACTTTAACCAGTGGAATGGTCTTATGCCGAAGTTGTTTCTCGCGGCGCTCAAGAATCTTCACGGGTTTCTCCGGAAAGGTAATATCCTCGGCTACGTCAATCTCACTGTAGTCGATAATGTGGCTCGGATCCGGTACGTACTTTCTCAACTGAGACACATGAAAAACACTGTGGACGTGGCTCAAAGCTGGAGGCAACGCCAAGCGATAATCTAAATCTCCAACTCTGTCCAGAATCTCGAAGGGTCCAATGTACCTCGGACTAAGTTTCCCCTTTTTCCCGAAGCGGAAAACTCCTCTGGTCGGCGACACCTTGAGCAAGACATGATCTCCCACCTCAAACTCCAAAGGTCGACGATGAGTATCAGCATAAGATTTCTGACGACTCTGGGCAGCTAGCAATCGATCCCGGATAATAGAAATCTTTTCCTTAGTCTCCATCAACATATCCGGCTCTGTCCCAACTAGCTCAGAAGCCTCGTCCCAACATAATGGCGACCTACATCGCCTACCATAGAGTGCCTCGAAGGGTGCCATTTTGATCGACGCATGCCAACTATTATTGTAAGCAAACTCGATCAACGGTAAGTGAAGCTCCCAATCATTACTCCAATCCAAGGCACAAGCCCGTAACATATCTTCCAACGTCTGAATCGTCCTCTCTGTCTGACCGTCCGACTGAGGATGAAAGGAAGTGCTCAATCTCAACTCCGTACCCAGAGCCTGATGAACGGCCTGCCAAAAATGCGATACGAAACGGCCGTCTCGATCAGAAACAATGGTCTTGGGGGCACCGTGTAACCTCACGATCTCAGCAATAAAGGTTCGAGCCAGTCTATCCGGTCCCCAAGTATCCCTAATACCCAGGAAGTGAGCAGACTTGGTCAACCGATCGACAATTACCCAAATCATATTCATTCCGGCCCGAGTTCTCGGCATGCCAGTGAGGAAGTCCATCGAGATGTCTTCCCACTTCCACTCGGGAATGGGAAGTGGTTTCAACAACCCCGCTGGTCGTTGATGTTCGATCTTGACTTGTTGACACGTCAAGCACCGTAGTACAAACTCCGTAACATCCTTCTTCATGTTATTCCACCAAAAATTGCGCTTCAAATCTTTGTACATCTTACTCGTCCCAGGGTGGATTGAGTAAGGTGTAGCATGAGCTTTTCGGAGAATTCTCTGTCTCAACTCTAAATCGTTCGGAACACAAAGCCTGCCCTGAAATCTCAGAATACTATCCTCGTGAACCATAAAGCCAGGAGCTTTCCCTTTAATTACATCTCCCTTCAGTTGAGAAATCATCGGGTCACTCCACTGCTTCCCTTTGATGTCCTCAACTAAGGACGATGTAATTTCGAGAGCACATAATTGTCCCTGTACTCGTTGAAGCCAAACTTCTATCCCTTGCTTAATTAAATCCTGACGAATCTTCGTCTGGGACGTAAGAACCTCGAGCATTTTAAGAGATGCCGATTTGCGGCTCAAAGCATCCGCAACGACATTGGCTTTTCTGGGGTGGTAAAGAATTTCTAAATCATAATCCTTTATTAACTCTAACCAACGTCTCTGTCTCATATTCAGCTCTTTTTGACTGAAAATATACTTCAGGCTCTTGTGATCGGTATAAATCCGGCACGGTGAACCATACAAATAATGCCGCCAAATCTTGAGTGCGAAGACAATTGCGGCCAACTCTAAATCGTGAGTAGGATAATTCATCTCATAAGGCTTTAATTGTCGTGACGCAAAAGCTATTGTCTTATCATGCTGCATAAGGACACAGCCCATGCCTTGACCCGAAGCGTCACTGTAAACTGCAAAGCCTTCGCTACCATGTGGTAAAGTTAGAATCGGCGCTGAAGTCAATCGTCTCTTTAGTTCATCGAAACTCTGTTGTCTCTCATCCGTCCAAATAAACTTTTCGGTCTTCTGGAGCAATTTCGTAAGCGGTCGAGCGAGTTTCGAGAACCCCTCTACAAACCGACGGTAATACCCAGCAAGGCCCAAAAAGCTACGAACTTCATTAACATTTTTAGGCGGTGCCCAATCTAGCACTGCCTCGATCTTCTGCGGGTCTACACGAACCCCTTCGGCCAAAATCACATGGCCGAGAAACATAACTTCTTCCAACCAAAACTCGCATTTCGAGAATTTTGCATAGAGGTGCTCGGTTCTCAAAATGTCTAAAACCAAACGCAAGTGTCGGGCATGTTCCTCCTTATCTCGAGAATAGATCAAGATGTCGTCAATAAAGATGACTACACACCTATCGAGGTACTCGATGAATATTTTATTCATTAACTGCATGAATACTGCCGGCGCATTCGTCAACCCAAAAGGCATAACTACAAATTCATAATGCCCATATCTCGTCCAAAACGCCGTCTTCGGAACGTCGGACTCCCTCACCCTGAGTTGATAATACCCGTATCTTAAATCAATCTTCGAGAAAACCGCAGCTCCTTGCAATTGATCAAATAGATCGTCTATACGAGGTAAAGGATATTTATTCTTGATGGTTACTTTATTCAGCTCACGGTAGTCGATGCACAAACGTAGTGAACCATCTTTCTTCCTCACGAAGAGGACAGGCGCGCCCCAAGGCGAAGCGCTCGGTCTGATGTACCCTTTTTCCAAGAGTTCTCCCAACTGAGTCTTCAATTCCTGCATCTCGGAAGGTGCCATCCGATAAGGTGCTTTAGAAATCGGAGCCGCATCTGGCTCTAAGTCTACGGTAAATTCTATCTCTCGATCTGGCGGTAGTCCCGGGAGATCATCCGGAGAAACATCGGTATACTCATTAACAACCGGAATCGAAGAGAAATCGACTTCGTTTCCTTCCGTTTTTAAAGCATAACACCAATAGCCCGTACAACCTTTATTCAAAAGTTTTACGGCCTTCATGGAACTGATAAGTAACTTGGATTGGCCCGACTTACGTCCCAAAAACGAGTACTCAGAGCCGTCTTTAGTCACCATGGTAATAACCTTGGTACGGTAATTCATAATCTTGGACTGGCCCGACTTACGTCCCAAAAACGAGTACTCAGAGCCGTCTTTAGTCACCATGGTAATAACCTTGGTACGGTAATTCATAATCGCTTGGTGATTATTAAGCCAATCCTCGCCGAGGATCACGTCCTCGCCTTCCATATCAACTACAATTAGATTCAATAACCATTCCATACCGGATATAACCACCGGAAATCTCTAATCTCCCGATTCCCCACAATCCTATCCCCGCTAGGCAGTTTCACGATAAAGGGATCGCAAGCAGTCGAACAAGTTATATTCAAACGGCGTACACAATCCAAAGAAATAAAAGAATGTGCAGCACCCGTATCAAAGAGTACACGGACTGGATAAGATAAAATATGGATGGTACCTGAAGCCACCGCCGCGTCGGGTTCGTCTGTTCGACGCATCTCATAAACTCGAGGTTGCAACGAACCGACGCTAGAGTTCCCCCCTCCAGCATTCTGACCCCGTCCCCGGCCCCTGCCGAAATTCTGCTGAGGTTGACCAAAAGATTGTCATTGACTCATACTTTGATCAAGTGGTGCTGGGGCAGAAGCCCGAGTGTCCAAAGTCTGGTTCGGCTGGGAACAATAAGCCGCCCTATGCCCCATCTGTCCACACGTGTGACATTTCAATGGTGGAAAGTGGCATTCCAGTTAACGTGGCCTGAACGTCCACAATTATAGCAAGTCACCGTGCGATTTGAGGTACCCGAAGTAGGACGGTAGCCCCTCTTTCCTTTGTTTGAACGCGACGACTGTCCGACAGAACGGTTAGTCATCTGTGACCTCTGAAAGTTGCCACTCTTAGAATTAGAAAAGTTTCCCGCGACTTTCTGCTTCTTCAGTTCTTCAACGGTATCATTGTCGGGGCTCAACATATCATGGGCTAAAGCTCTGTCCTGATACTCCTTCAGTGTGGTACAAGCAAATCCGGCCATGTACCGCCGTAAGTTTAAATTCATCCACATATCAAAATAACGGATCTTATCACGTTCGTTACGCACTTGATCCTTCACATGGATCAATTGTTGGTTGTACTCCACGATCGCCTACGAAATGGGAATATCTTGTGGTTTAGCTTCGAAAAAGGCTCGGATTCGGCCCTCTCGCACCGGCCAAGGACAAAACTCGGCCTCCAAAAGCTCTTTAATTTCATCCCACGAGGCAATACGATCCTGTGGCTTGATGACCTTCCACCAAGTAGCGGCCTCCTTAGTGAGGAAATACTGAGCAATCGGTACTTTCCTCACCTCGGGGCAATCAACTGCCTCGAAAATCTTCTCCAATTCCGCTAGCCAATCTTCCCACTTAACGGCAGTGGTAATCGCCAAACTGTGGAGGGTGCATACGGATTACATTCTGAAGCAAGGCATCCGTGTTTGGGTTCGGGTTATTCAGCTGAACAGCTTGGGCCAAAATAGTCATCTGAGTAGCCAATTGTTGAAGTGCATTCGCCACTCCAACGTCCGCGTTGTTCCCCTGACCGTCTGACTGGTCGTGCTGACTCTCGGTGTCGGGATGCACCGAGTTCGACAAACTGGGTTGGTCGACCCCGCAACTGAACTGATGGAAACGGCCGCGCCACGACCTCTTCCTCGTCCATGACCACGACCACGGCCACGGCCCCTACCAGCTGCCATACTGAAGAACACACAAGGTACGTAAGCACAATTCAATCGCACGTCATTAAGGTGATCGATTCTCAAGAATACCAATAAAAGAAGCATAATGAATAAGGAAACATCAGAAGAGTAAGAGGTCTTACAAGTACCGGTCGCACTGTGATGATGGCAGAGTAGTGATACTGTGGATTCAAACTGGTATGCGGGTCGGGTAGTCGGGTAATATACTATACCCATACCCTACCCGTACCCGATCGTAAAATTTCGGGTTCGGCTGATACCCGACCCGATTTCAGGTTTATCTAACGGGTAGGATCGGGTACGGATAAAGTTGACATCCCTAATTTGCAGTCAACGACATAAGAGTTGGCTGGTTTTGGAACAAGAGCCCAAGTTTCATTTGTGTGTAATGAAGTCATTTCTTCATTCATTGCGATAAGCCACTGTTCTGAATTCTCAGATTTCAACGCTGCATCGTATGATTTGGGTTCACAGTTATAAATTGTTTCAAACATGTTGAAAGCATAAAAAGTCATATTAATCATTCAAGTGAGAATGTCGTCTAACATCTCACCTAGGTCTATCCCTAGTAAGTTGATAATCATGCAAGTTTTCTTCAGGTATCTCCTCATTTTCATCATGCACATTAGCATCATCATGATTATCAAGATCGA
Organism: Orobanche coerulescens; assembly: GCA_033398695.1. Classification (NCBI taxonomy): domain Eukaryota; kingdom Viridiplantae; phylum Streptophyta; class Magnoliopsida; order Lamiales; family Orobanchaceae; genus Orobanche; species Orobanche coerulescens. Next base: position 715,461 of record JAWKAU010000036.1, on the reverse strand, counting down.
TTTCGGTTTGCACATTATCAGTATTATTTAAAGAAAGGTGCAGCTCCACTTTGTTTGGAGCAGGGGGATTTTTCGGGTCTGGTAATGTAACACCCCCGATATATTCAGGAATATTACAGCGCCATAATCCTTTACTTAAAAATTTACAAGGCTGATAAAACGAAATGACAATAACAAATACTAACAACGAAAGTTACTGAAATAAAATACAACGGTCTGAATCAGTACTGAAAATACAGACGTACAACGAAAAACATTAATACATAACCAAATCCAAAATCAGAAAAGACAACGTACTCGAGTACTTAATTAAATCAACACAAACATCTGACAATTAAATTTGGCCGGAACATCACTCTGCACCCTCGTCGTCATGCAGATCCAGTGTTTGTTTTCCCACTCTCCTAGATCCTGAACATAAAAAAAATGTTCACCTCCGAAGGGGTTAGCACAACGATGCTAGTACAAGTACGATAATTATACAACAATGATTTATTCAACAATAATCATGACAAGTTTCTCCAACGAGAAATAATAACAACACATAACACATCATGACAGTCTCAACATACTCGTGGTATTCCAAAGATCTAGCGCACACAGCTATAGATTCCCATGATGTTCCCGTCGGACCAACGCATGGTGGAATTACCTGTCCAACGATCCAACGCACACAACTATAGATTCCCATGATGATCCTCTCAGACCAATGTACGGTGGACAATTAATCACAACACATATGCACAATACAATAATAACATAACCGACATTAATACGCACAACTATAATAAAGTACTTGCCTCAAATTGACAACAAGGATAATACTTCAACGGATAGCAATACACTCGAAGTTCGTCCCTTCGATCAATCACGTTTCAAAGCTCGGACCTTAAAGAAAAGAATAATATAGGGTTCATTTTACGTCATATAACTAACGTACGAACATCTAACATCCTAAGCTATGGCCGAAAGTTGTCAACATCACGTATCCTGCCTGATGTCTTCATAATGTACGTTACATACCCAACGTAACGTACGTTAAGTCTGTATGTTAGCGTACGTAAGCTCCAAAGCCTAACGTACGCTAAGCATGTATTTGACAATTCTCTTCTCTGATCAGCCGACTGTCTCACTTGATGATATAACATATGTAATGCATGATGCTTAACGTACGTTATACTCACAAATACATTTCTCATGCGAAATTAAATGATCCTACGGTGTTTGACGTCTTCGAATTCAAGGGATAAACATGTCATCACAAAGCTATATTCCGATCTTGATTATAAATTCTCATATGTATCCATAGACCTAAGCTCTGATACCATATTATGTACCCCCAAGTTATTCAGGGAATATTACAGCGCCGTAAGCCCCGCCATGGGGCCCACAAGGCTAAACATACGCGGAACTGTAAACTTTGACCAAGAAGGTCTACACACAATGGAATGAAAACAATACAAAGGTATTCAAAAACATAACCAATGTATTCACAGACATCACAATACGAATCAATACTTCGGCAAACACAGGCTGGAACATCAAAGAAAATGGAAAACAATACTCGAGTATTCAATAGCCCATCCAGTACAACAACACTGAACGGAAAACTCATAACATAACTGGAAGAAAGACACAGTATCACACTTGCCCACCATCTTCATGCCGACCCGATACCTGCCTGTCCGTCCTCGTGGAACCTAAAATACATGAAACGTATTTCCCCCATAAAGGGGTTAGCCGTCGAATAGCTAGTGCAAGTATATCAAGTATGAAACACAATACTCCTCGACAATAAAGTAAATGTAACCGTCAATTCATCAATTCAAGACTAGTATTCCGGAATAACTAAATCTCATAGCAACACATCAATACATATATGAATACCGTGGAACCGCACCAGAGGCTACGGAACCCTCAGAGGACCCGTCGGTCCGTCCCGGAGTGGTTAATTCATATTATCCATGGAATCGCACCAGAGGCTACGAAACCCTCAGAGGACCCGTCGGCCCGTCCCGGAGTGGATATACATAATCATGCCATTAATATTTCTTACTTTCAAAGTCGAGAACGCACAATCATAAATATATATTTGCCTTTGAGACATCGAGAAATCGAATGGAAAAACGGTATGAGTTCAGTAGGTCCAAGAACGCGCTTCCGGCACCTAAACGATTCGCAAGGAATATGATAGTCAAAAATCCATTGTCAAATTACACGAAGAAATCCCCGAATCCCGTCTACGATTCACGAAAAATACACGGGTAAACAATAAGAGGTTGGAAAATCGTTTAAACTCCCAAAAGTCCGAAAAATTGTAGGAAAAGCATGTATACGATATAGATACATCATAATCTCAAGGTTCTCAAGCTTCAAATCGGATAAATCGGCAGAATCTACGAAAACCCCAAAATCCAACACAAAATCCAAAGTGTTCTTGAATAATTTTTTCAATAATCCGATGAATACTCAAACATGTCCATAATCATGCATATATCACTTCATACTCCATGATTTTATCATCCAAAACGTCAATACCCATACAAAATCGAGAAATCAAGATGTTGAATAAATTACCTCTTGAATGTTCAAGCTCTATGATCCAAGGAATACGCGTTAGATCGACTATCCGGGCTTCCCAACCGAATGAAAATGGTAAAAATCCAACACACAAGTGATAGATGTGAGAAAACTCCTCCCCTCAAACCCTCTCTCTCGCAGGTGGAAGAAGAAAATGGTGAAATGAGCTGCATCTCGCTCAAAAAGCACAATTTATGCAGTTGACCGCATTGTGTGTCGCGGCTCAGCCAAGGTGTGCCGCGGCACAGGTCCAAAAATTGCTCCTGTGGCTCGCAGGTGTCCTGGCTCACCAGTGTGCCGCGGCACTGTGCATCGGTTTTGGCTGAGGATGCAATACAAATGTGCCGCGGCTCAGCCTAGGTGTGCCGCGGCAGTGACTCGACAGTGTGCCGTGGCCCTGCCGGCATGTGCCGCGGCCCTGCCGGCATGTGCCGCGGCCCTGCCGGCATGTGCCGCGGCACCCGGTACAGTCCGCTCGGCCAGGTCTAGAAAATGTGTGTGCCGCGGCGCACATTCCTTGTGTCGCGGCCCACACTCTCCTCGGGTCCTAAAATGATGAGAAATGACCCGGGAAGAGAATAAAAGCAATAGGACTCAATATCGGGGAAACAATAACACGAAATGGAAGTACGGAAACCCCAAAACGGTGGTTCTAAGCAACGATTTCAAAGGTTCGCCCAACAAAAACATGATTCGCAAAATGAAGAGATTTGAAATGACATGAATTTCAACCGGGTATTACATTCTCCCACTCTAAAAAGGAGTTTCGTCCCGAAACTTAAGAAATAAATAGTTCGGGGTATTCCATCCGCATCTTCTTTTCCGTCTCCCAAGTCGCCTACTCGACCCCATGCCTCGACCATTGCACTTTAACCAGTGGAATGGTCTTATGCCGAAGTTGTTTCTCGCGGCGCTCAAGAATCTTCACGGGTTTCTCCGGAAAGGTAATATCCTCGGCTACGTAAATCTCACTGTAGTCGATAATGTGGCTCGGATCCGGTACGTACTTTCTCAACTGAGACACATGAAAAACACTGTGGACGTGGCTCAAAGCTGGAGGCAACGCCAAGCGATAATCTAAATCTCCAACTCTGTCCAGAATCTCGAAGGGTCCAATGTACCTCGGACTAAGTTTCCCCTTTTTCCCGAAGCGGAAAACTCCTCTGGTCGGCAACACCTTGAGCAAGACATGATCTCCCACCTCAAACTCCAAAGGTCGACGACGAGTATCAGCATAAGATTTCTGACGACTCTGGGCAGCTAGCAATCGATCCCGGATAATAGAAATCTTTTCCTTAGTCTCCATCAACATATCCGGCTCCGTCCCAACTAGCTCAGAAGCCTCGTCCCAACATAATGGCGACCTACATCGCCTACCATAGAGTGCCTCGAAGGGTGCCATTTTGATCGACGCATGCCAACTATTATTGTAAGAAAACTCGATCAACGGTAAGTGAAGCTCCCAATCATTACTCCAATCCAAGGCACAAGCCCGTAACATATCTTCCAACGTCTGAATCGTCCTCTCTGTCTGACCGTCCGACTGAGGATGAAAGGAAGTGCTCAATCTCAACTCCGTACCCAGAGCCTGATGAACGGCCTGCCAAAAATGCGATACGAAACGGCCGTCTCGATCAGAAACAATGGTCTTGGGGGCACCGTGTGACCTCACGATCTCAGCAATTAAGGTTCGAGCCAGTTTATCCGGTCCCCAAGTATCCCTAATACCCAGGAGGTGAGCAGACTTGGTCAACCGATCAACAATTACCCAAATCATATTCATTCCGGCCCGAGTTCTCGGCATGCCAGTGAGGAAGTCCATCGAGATGTCTTCCCACTTCCACTCGGGAATGGGAAGTGGTTTCAACAACCCCGCTGGTCGTTGATGTTCGATCTTGACTTGTTGACACGTCAAGCACCGTAGTACAAACTCCGTAACATCCTTCTTCATGTTATTCCACCAAAAATTGCGCTTCAAATCTTTGTACATCTTACTCGTCCCGGGGTGGATTGAGTAAGGCGTAGCATGAGCTTCTCGGAGAATTCTCTGTCTCAACTCTAAATCGTTCGGAACACAAAGCCTGCCCTGAAATCTTAGAATACTATCCTCGTGAACCATAAAGCCAGGAGATTTCCCTTTAATTACATCTCCCTTCAGTTGAGAAATCATCGGGTCACTCCACTGCTTCCCTTTGATGTCCTCAACTAAGGACGATGTAATTTCGAGAGCACATAATTGTCCCTGTACTCGTTGAAGCCAAACTTCTATCCCTTGCTCAATTAAATCCTGACGAATCTTCGTCTGGGACGTAAGAACCTCGAGCATTTTAAGAGATGCCGATTTGCGGCTCAAAGCATCCGCAACGACATTGGCTTTTTCGGGGTGGTAAAGAATTTCTAAATCATAATCCTTTATTAACTCTAACCAACGTCTCTGTCTCATATTCAGCTCTTTTTGACTGAAAATATACTTCAGGCTCTTGTGATCGGTATAAATCCGGCACGGTGAACCATACAAATAATGCCGCCAAATCTTGAGTGCGAAGACAATTGCGGCCAACTCTAAATCGTGAGTAGGATAATTCATCTCATAAGGCTTTAATTGTCGTGACGCAAAAGCTATTGTCTTATCATGCTGCATAAGGACACAAATTGCACCTTGACCAAGCGCCATCAGAACTGCAAAGCCTTCGCTACCATGTGGTAAAGTTAGAATCGGCGATGAAGTCAATCGTCTCTTCAGTTCATCGAAACTCTGTTGTCTCTCATCCGTCCAAATAAACTTTTCGGTCTTCTGGAGCAATTTCGTAAGCGGTCGAGCGAGTTTCGAGAACCCCTCGACAAACCGACGGTAATACCCAGCAAGGCCCAAAAAGCTACGAACTTCCTTAACATTTTTAGGCGGTGCCCAATCTAGCACTACCTCGATCTTCTGCGGGTCTACACGAACCCCTTCGGCCGAAATCACATGGCCGAGAAACATAACTTCTTCCAACCAAAACTCGCATTTCGAGAATTTTGCATAGAGGTGCTCGGTTCTCAAAATGTCTAAAACCAAACGCAAGTGTCGGGCATGTTCCTCCTTATCTCGAGAATAGATCAAGATGTCGTCAATAAAGACGACTACACACCTGTCGAGGTACTCGATGAATATTTTATTCATTAACTGCATGAATACTGCCGGTGCATTCGTCAACCCAAAAGGCATAACTACAAATTCATAATGCCCATATCTCGCATTTAAACGCCGTCTTCTAACGCCGACTCCCTCACCCTGAGTTGATAATACCCGGATCTTAAATCAATCTTCGAGAAAACCGCAGCTCCTTGCAATTGATCAAATAGATCGTCTATACGAGGTAAAGGATATTTATTCTTGATGGTTACTTTATTCAGCTCACGGTAGTCGATGCACAAACGTAGTGAACCATCTTTCTTCCTCACGAAGAGGACAGGCGCGCCCCAAGGCGAAGTGCTCGGTCTGATGTACCCTTTTTCCAAGAGTTCTCCCAACTGAGTCTTCAATTCCTGCATCTCGGAAGGTGCCATCCGATAAGGTGCTTTAGAAATCGGAGCCGCATTTGGCTCTAAGTCTACGGTAAATTCTATCTCTCGATCTGGCGGTAGTCTCGGGAGATCATCCGAAAAAACATCGGGATACTCATTAACAACCGGAATCGAAGAGAAATCGACTTCGTTTCCTTCCGTTTTTAAAGCATAACACCAATAGCCCGTACAACCTTTATTCAAAAGTTTTACGGCCTTTATGGAACTGATAAGTAACTTGGATTGGCCCGACTTACGTCCCAAAAACGAGTACTCAGATCCGTCTTTAGTCACCATGGTAATAACGTTGGTACAGTAATTCATAATCGCTTGGTGATTATTAAGCCAATCCTCGTCTAGGATCACGTCCTCGCCTTCCATATCAACTACAATTAGATTCGATAACCATTCCATACCGGATATAACCACCGGAAAATCTCTAATCTCCCGATTCCCCACAATCCTATCCCCGCTAGGCAGTTTCACGATAAAGGGATCACAAGCAGTCAAACAAGTTATATTCAAACGGTGTACACACTCCAAAGAAATAAAAGAATGTGTAGCACCCGTATCAAAGAGTACACGGACTGGATAAGATAAAATATGGATGGTACCTGAAGCCACCGCCGCGTCGGGTTCGTCTGTTCGACGCATCTCATAAACCCGAGGTTGCAACGAACCGACGCTAGAGTTCCCCCCTCCAGCATTCTGACCCCGTCCCCGGCCCCTGCCGAAATTCTGCTGAGGTTGACCAAAAGATTGTCGTTGACTCATACTTTGATCAAGTGGTGCTGGGGCAGAAGCCCGAGTGTCCAAAGTCTGGTTCGGCTCGGAACAATAAGCCGCCCTATGCCTCATCTGTCCGCACGTGTGACATGTCAATGGTGGAAAGTGGCATTCCAAGTTAACGTGGCCTGAACGTCCACAATTATAGCAAGTCACCGTGCGATTTGAGGTACCCGAAGTAGGACGGTAGCCCCTCTTTCCTTTGTTTGAACGCGACGACTGTCCGGCAGAACGGTTAGTCATCTGTGACCTCTGAAAGTTGCCACTCTTAGAATTAGAAAAGTTTCCCGCGACTTTCTGCTTCTTCAGTTCTTCAACGGTATCGTTTTCGGGGCTCAACATATCATGGGCTAAAGCTCTGTCCTGATACTCCTTCAGTGTGGTACAAGCAAATCCGGCCATGTACCGCCGTAAGTCTAAATTCATCCGCATATCAAAATAACGGATCTTATCACGTTCGTTACGCACTTGATCCTTTATATGGATCAATTGTTGGTTGTACTCCATGATCGCCTGCGAAACGGGAATATCTTATGGTTTAGCTTCAAAAAAGGCTCGGATTCGGCCCTCTCGCACCGGCCAAGGACAAAACTCGGCCTCCAAAAGCTCTTTAAATTCATCCCACGAGGCAATACGATCCTGTGGCTTGATGACCTTCCACCAAGTAGCGGCCTCCTTAGTGAGGAAATACTGAGCAATCGGTACTTTCCTCACTTCGGGGCAATCAACTGCCTCGAAAATATTCTCCAATTCCGCTAGCCAATCTTCCCAGCCTAACGAGTCTGTGGCACCCCCAAACTGTGGAGGGTTCATACGGATTACATTCTGAAGCAAGGCATCCGTGTTTGGGTTCGGGTTATTCAGCTGAACAGCTTAGGCCAAAATAGTCATCTGAGTAGCCAATTGTTGAAGTGCATTCGCCACTCCAACGTCCGCGTTGTTCCCCTGACCGTCTGACTGGTCGTGCTGACTCTCGGTGTCGGGATGCACCGAGTTCGACAAACTGGGTTGGTCGACCCCGCAACTGAACTGATGGAAACGGCCGCGCCACGACCTCTTCCTCGTCCACGACCACGACCACGGCCACAGCCCCTACCAGCTGACATACTGAAGAACACACAAGGTACGTAAGCACAATTCAATAGCACGTCATTAAGGTGATCGATTCTCAAGAATACCAATAAAAGAAGCATAATAAATAAGGAAACATCAGAAGAGTAAGAGGTCTTACAAGTACCGGTCGCACTGTGATGATGGCAGAGTAGTGATACTGTGGACAAATGACGACTCATTCGACCCCAAAAGACCGACAGCCTAGGTATCCATAGACCTAAGCTCTGATACCATATTCTGTAACACCCCCAAGTTATTCAGGGAATATTACAGCGCCGTAAGCCCCGCCATGGGGCCCACAAGGCTAAACATACGCGGAACTGTAAACTTTGACCAAGAAGGTCTACACACAATGGAATGAAAACAATACAAAGGTATTCAAAAACATAACCAATGTATTCACAGACATCACAACACGAATCAATACTTCGGCAAACACAGGCCGGAACATCAAAGAAAATGGAAAAAATACTCGAGTATTCAATAGCCCATCCAGTACAACAACACTGAACGGAAAACTCATAACATAACTAGAAGAAAGACACAGTATCACACTTGCCCACCATCTTCATACCGACCCGATACCTGCCTGTCCGTCCTCCTGGAACCTAAAATACATGAAACGTATTTCCCCCATAAAGGGGTTAGCCATCGAATAGCTAGTGCAAGTATATCAAGTATGAAACACAATACTCCTCGACAATAAAGTAAATGTAACCGTCAATTCATCAATTCAAGACTAGTATTCCGGAATAACTAAATCTCATAGCAGCACATCAATACATATATGAATACCGTGGAACCGCATCAGAGGCTACGGAACCCTCAGAGGACCCGTCGGTCCATCCCGGAGTGGTTAATTCATATTATCCATGGAATCGCACCAGAGGCTACGAAACCCTCAGAGGACCCGTCGGCCCGTCCCGGAGTGGATATACATAATCATGCCATTAATATTTCTTACTTTCAAAGTCGAGAACGCACATTCAAAAATATATACTTGCCTTTGAGACATCGAGAAATCGAATGGAAAATGGTATGAGTTCGGTAGGTCCAAGAACGCGCTTCCGGCACCTAAACGATTCGCAAGGAATATGATAGTCAAAAATCCATACTCAAATTACACGAAGAAATCCCCGAATCCCGTCTACGATTCACGAAAAATACACGGGTAAACAATAAGAGGTTGGAAAATCGTTCAAACTCCCAAAAGTCCAAAAAATTGTAGGAAAAGCATGTATACGGTATAGATACATCATAATCTCAAGGTTCTCAAGCTTCAAATCGGATAAATCGGCCGAATCTACGAAAAACCCCAAAATCCAGCACAAAATCCAAAGTGTTCTTGAATAATTTTTTCAATAATCCGATGAATACTCAAACATGTCCATAATCATGCATATATCATTTCATACTCCATGATCTTATCATCCAAAACGTCAATACCCATACAAAATCGAGAAATCAAGATGTTGAATAAATTACCTCTTGAATGTCCAAGCTCTATGATCCAAGGAATACGCGTTAGATCGACTATCCGGGCTTCCCAACCGAATGAAAATGGTAAAAATCCAACACACAAGTGATAGATGTGAGAAAACTCCTCCCCTCAAACCCTCTCTCTCGCAGGTGGAAGAAGAAAATGGTGAAATGAGCTGCATCTCGCTCAAAAAGCACAATTTATGCAGTTGGCCGCATTGTGTGCCGCGGCTCAGCCAAGGTGTGCCGCGGCACAGGTCCAAAAATTGCTCCTGTGGCTCGAAGGTGCCGTGGCTCACCAGTGTGCCGCGCACTGTGCATGCACGGTTTTTGGCTGAGGATGCAATACAAGTGTGCCGCGGCTCAGCCTAGGTGTGCCGCGGCAGTGTCTCGGCAGTGTGCCGCGGCACCCGGTACAGTCCGCTCGGCCAGGTCTAGAAAATGTGTGTGCCGTGGCGCACATTCCTTGTGCCGCGGCCCACACCCTCCTCGGGTCCTAAAATGATGTAAAATGACCCGGGAAGAGAATAAAAGCAATAGGACTCAATATCGGGGAAACAATAACACGAAATGGAAGTACGGAAACCCCAAAACGGTGGTTCCAAGCAACGATTTCAAAGGTTCGCCCAACAAAAACACGATTCGCAAAATGAAGAGATTTGAAATGACATGAATTTCAACCGGGTATTACATTTCCGACCTATTCCGGACTCGTCAGAGTTAAATCTTCGATATGCTCGGAACGGATTTTCGATAATAATAATAAAATAATTTAATATTATTTTTGCAATATAAGTGTTATGTAATGAAAATTCTATCGTATCAAAATCGTCGGAACTTTTCGAAATCACATTCATAAATTCTAAAAATGACCCTTATAATTTATTTTGAAATCTTTTCTTTTTTAAATAATTCATTTTATGCTAGGAATGTATCGGTCCAAGTATCGAACAACCTGTAAATATTAAAAAATCAAAATCTATGATCGTTAGCATTTAAATAAGTATTGGGGCATTACATCTCAAGTACTTAAGAATGTTCTTTACGGCAGTCCAGTGTTCCCTTCCGGGGTTTGCCTGAAATAGACTTACCATACTCACAGCGTAGGCTTTGTAATACCCGATTGTGAATTCATTAATTATCATTCAGTAATTGCCACTCAGAGTTTTTTCACTCAGTAATAATCATTCATCATTCGTATTCATTCATTTCGTGTTCATCGTTCGGCGTATCTTGGAGTCATGTATCAGTTGTTATTCATCATTCATCACTGTTCGGGATCGAGACGAGAATATTTTCATCATCATCATCGTGATTGGTAGCCTTGTGTTGGGAGTATCATTATTGCGTATGATTGGACTTAATTATATTCATACAAGTATGATATGTCGGATAATTTAGCGATTTGTATTGAGTAGACAGAGTTGTCATTTTGTCGACGTCCAACAGTAAGTTACGGCCGTAACATGCTTGCATTACGGCCGTAACATACATTCATTGTTTTCAGGTCATGTCGGACGAAGAGGACTTAAGGCCGTAAGGGTTGCGGCATACGGCCATAAGTTGAGGTAGGTATGGCCGTAAGGCTTAGCCGGTTACGGCCGTACGATTGAGCAGTGTGTTAAATCAGTTTCGAGGTAGGCTTCATACGCTCGTAAGAATTTGCCAAGTACGGTCGTATGAGTCGAGTTACGCCCGTAAGGCAGGTGTGGTTACGGCTGTATGTCTGTCGGCAGACTTTCGACGAAATCGGGTTACGCCCGTACGATATGGCTGGTCACGACCGTAAGGCCGTTGACTTGGAGAGTTACGGATGTATGTTGGCCGAGTTACGGCCGTAACATTCGGTGGTACTTATGTACCTGGTCGGGTTTTTGTGCTCATTTTCTCCTTCCTTCACTTGAGTTCCGAGAGAAAAGTTCTTGGGAGAGATTTTCTTCATCACATCACTTGTGTAGTAGTGTTCTTCTAAGCATACATCTTGGATTGGGAAGCTTGGATAGTCGATTTAACATGAATCCACCGGATCGAAGTGTTTGGATCTTCAAAGGTCAATTCTTCAACATCTTGGATTTCGATTTTGAGTTGGGATATGATGTTTTGGATGTTATAATCATGATATATGAAGTGATATAATTGTGATTATGAACTGTTATGGATTATCGTCGGATTAATTGGGATTATTCAAGAACATTTCGAATGTTGATTTTGGAATTTGGGGATTTCGATTTGATGTTGTCATAATCTCGAATTGTGTATTCCTATGAGAATATTGATTGTATATAAGATGTTTTGTTGGATTTAATCATTCATTGGAGGTTTGGTATCGATATAATTGAGATTGGTTGTAAACAATTGGAGGTTGTCTACAACGTGTTTGTTGAATTGCTTCAATGAGTTTGGGTATTGTTGTATCGACTTCTGAGTTGGTTGTGATCATGCTTGATTCGTATATTAAGCGAATCGTTGGTAATTGTGTTATTCAAGGTTGTTTCGAGGACCGATAATCACTTCAAGGATGTTGTTCGTGGAAGGACTTTCTCGCCGTCGGTTTGAGGCAAGTTTTATACTTGTACTAATCAATGAGATTAATGTTATCGTATATGAGTATGAATGTGTTGTATCATTCCGAGACTTGGTCTCTTCATGAGTTCATTGATATTAAAGGGATCGTTCGATACGATACTCTTCGGCAATTATGCCAAATGTTTATTATTGTTCATTAATGGCCGGTTCAAGGCATTGGGGTACTCTTTTTTAATGTTATTGTCGATAGCCGGTTCGCAGAATCGATCTATCGATTGTTGCTGTTAATATTGATGTCGATCTAAGACATTATTATAATCATTGTTATTAATGTTGGCGTCCTGTCATTAATGTTGTATTGGTCGATTGAAGGCATTGTCGTATTCGTTCTCATCTTCGTCATCGGTAACTGATTAAAGGTGCCGAGGCATTCATTATATCATTGTTATCGATTGGCCGTTCTAAAGCATTTGAGGTATTCAATCATTCGTTGTATCATTATCATTGATTGGCCGTTCTAAGGCAATCGAGGTGCTCAATCATCCATTGTATCATTGTTATCGATTGGCCGTTCTAATGCAATCGAGGTGCTCAATCATTCGTTGTATCATTGTTATCGATTGGCCATTCTAAGGCAATCGAGGTATTGAATCATCCGCTGCATCATTGATCGGTTGGCCATTCTAAGGCAATCGAGGTATTGAATTGGGACTGTCGAGGACGGTGCCCATCCGTGAATTTCTGTCGTCATGTTGGCCGACTCAAGGCAGCACACTATCATCCTTGTGAATCCGGTAATCTTTGAATCATTGCCGTTTGTGGTTAATTGTGCTTATGATCTTATTATAGGTAAGCTTGGGGCTTGAACCTTGCGGTTGGTTTCCCAACACCTACAGCTCAGTAGGTCGCGGTCATGTTGATGATCTCATTATGGGTAAGTCTGGGGCTTGAACCTTCGCGGTTGGTTTCCCAACACCTGCAATTCAGCAGGTCACGGTCACTGGGTGATCTCATTATGGGTAAGTTTGGGGCTTGAACTTTCGCGGTTGGTTTCCCAACACCTACAACTCAGTAGGTCACGGTCATGTTCATGATTTCATTATGGGTAAGTTTGGGGCTTGAACCTTCGCAGTTGGTTTCCCAACACCTACAGTTCAGTAGGTCACGACCATTGGATGGTTTCATTGTGATACGCCTTCATGCCGTGGCTTCGACCCTCATTGATACAGCTTCAAGCTGTTTTGGTTTCAGGTGATTGTGTTGATTGACAGCTTTGGCTGTGTTACTTTTAGGCCCTTGTGACGCCTTGGTATTTCCGTTGGAGCCTTCGGGCATTGTGATTCATAATTCATTCAATTCAGGTTTGGTTCGTGTCGTGTAATTCATCGTGGTGTTCTATGTTTATGATTCGCCGTTAGGCACTTATGTTTTAATCTGTTGAGCAGGTATTAATAGTATGCCGTGAGCATAGTATTTCACGAATGCTCGGTTCTTACGTTGGTTTGTGAGCATCTCGTATCATTATCATTATTGTACCGTTTCATTCTGCCTTTGGATGCATATCATGTTATACATGTATTTGATGTTTATTATCTAGATGACTGACCCCATGGGGGCGGAACATGTTTTCATGTTTTAGGTGCTTGCGAGGAGAGAGTTGAGACACAAGCGCATGATGAAGGCGACAAGGCATTCGAGCGATACTAGTCCGAGTTGTTCATGTTGGTCAGTCAGTTGGAGTGTACTCCAGTTGTGTCCGTTGTTGTCATGTTGTATTATCCGAGCAAGGCTCGTAGATGTAACTGTATTTTATTTTGGCCATGTAGGCCCACTTTTGTCGTTGAAATTCCTTATCGGAATATTGTGTCGAATATCATAGTAGGGACTGTGATCTCCCTTGTTGGTTAACTTGATGTATTTTAGTCATGTTCGCCTGGTGGATCTCCTGGCGTGGGGTCCACGACACTATAATAACCCAATAGGATTTGGGGGTGTTACAGAAGATGGTATCAGAGATTTGGGTTGTGAGATATCCTGATATGTGATTTATGTGGCTCTACCGACGCGGTAGTAGTGGGGCTATCAGGTTATGACAATCTGGACAGTCGGGTTTTGTGAGTCGTGATAGTTGAACGACTGTACGAGTCATTCATTCATCGAGTCGTCATAAGTGAAGACTAGTATCGCAAGACCTCGAAGCTTCGTATGACCTGTGTAAGGACTCGATTCTCTTTTTGTTCATATATTCATTATATCATTAATTATTCATGTTTTGTTGAATCCTATATGCGATATTAGTGTTACGATTTATTCATGACTAATTATTTTGGAGCACGTGTGACCTGTGCAAGCGATAAGGATCAACTCATTCATCAGTCAACAGTCCTCAATCATCATTTTTGGCCTTGTCGATCATGTTAATTCATTAATCACTCAGTCAATCTCATTGCTCAGTTGTTAATCTTGTAGATCGAATTATCAATCTTGTTAACTTGTTCGAGATAATCATTTCAGGAATTTCATCAGATAATCATGTTACCTCACTTAATATTTCATGCAATCTTAACATATTCCGGCGTCATGAGGACGATCATTTTACTGCATTATTAATACATTCATTGTGATAAACGTGTATGCTCATAATTATCATTCCGTAACATAATCATAATGCGATCTTCATGCAGGATCTATAATTATCATGTGACCTTCCTGCCTCAGTATGGATAGAGCTGTCAGAGGACGCAAGGGAAGAGGCCGCGGTGCGGGACGAAACCTGGGATCTCGTGTGAATGCCCGCGCAGATGCGAGGGATAACATGTGTTCGTTAGATAGCTATGCTACTCATTCACTGTCAGATAATCATTCACTGTCAGGGAGTCGTTCCCGAGAAGCAGCTCAATCGGAAGGTGTTTGGGTGGACCTATTCATATGCATACAGGGCATGATGGCCCAGATGACTCATATGACGCGTCTGATGGAGACCATGCAGACCTCGATGGTTCTTGGTCCCCTACAGCAGGGATTCCAGGTGCTGTTTCATGGACAAACTGGAGGAGTGAGTCAGATTGTTGCTCGTCATAGGCCACCTACCTTTGAGGGTTCGTCGGAACTAGATGATATTGTTCATTGGCTTGAGCATTTTGATACACTCTTCGACATGGTTTAGTGTCCGGAAGAGAGTAAAGTGGCAGTAGCGGCTTATTACTTGATTAAGGGCGCTTATTCGTGGTGGCTTTCTGTGAAACCCACCGATCGTGATTGTGTTTGGAGTGAGTTCAAGACTCTCATGTTAGAGAGGTATTATCCGGCTCCACTTCGTGAAGACAAGTTATCAGAGGTCTTGAACCCTGAGCCCATCTAGGATGAGGGTGTTATTGTCATTGCTGAGAAGTTTCAGGGACTACTTCAGTTTTCTTCATCTTTTATCCGTACTGAAGCAGATAAGATCAAATATTTTAGCAAGAGGCTAAATCCGTAGTTGAGGATGCAGTAGTTCAATCACAATTGTAATTCACTTAGTGACTTCATCGAGAAGGCTCTTGGAGTAGAGCTTTTGATCAAGGAGCTTACTCAGAGATATCCTTCAGCTTCTTCTGGTGGGAGGACTGGGATGTCGGTTCATTCAGAGGGACATCGGGCTCCAGCGCCCAAGAGGTCGTTTTCTAGCCATCTTCATGCTGAGAAAGCATCTTCTTTTCAGATGACGAGTTCGACTGTTGTTTGCTTTAACTGTGAGACAATAGGACATCACAGTACTCGGTGCTCGATGCAGGCCGTTTTTTGTTTTCTGTTTGGGAGGCAGGGACACCTACAGAAATACTGCAGGGGTTCTAGTGTCGGTAGATCTCGAGCGGGCTCACAAGCCTCGAGAGACTTTGTTACTCCAGCCCATGCATCATCCAAGAGGTCCTATCAGACTTCGAGAGCCAGAGGTAAGGACCTTCATCATTGGTTTTGAACAAGTTAATTCTTGCTCGGTAATATGATAATCATTCATTTCATTTGTCGTTCATTCATTCATATAATTCATTCATCATATATCAATCATGTTGAGACTTATAATTATCAAACTAATCATTCACTTCACGGGGAACGCTGGTTCCAATCATTTCATCTGAGCTATCACTCATTGCGTTATTATTTCACCTCAGTGAGTCATTCTTGATCCTTGTTGGATTTCGATTCATTATCATTCATTGCGATCATTCCTGTTCTTGTGACCTTCCGGGATCATGTTAAGCGATGAGTTCAGATTTGGGTCTTCCTTGAATCGATGAGATCGGGGGGGATCGATGATCTGAAGGATATCAATGTTGTGTACATTTGAGATGTAGCCTTGTGTTCCGGATTACTATTTAACTTATTCTGCATCGTAGTATTGTGTTTGTGAACCATCTGTTGTTGATTTATCTTGTAACTATGGTAATTGAGAATCTTGAGATTTGGGTCATTGGTTAGGATTTCTTCCCTTTGGGTGTTGTACTCGATATTTTGTGATGATCTGGGTAATTGTTCATTATGATGCGAGACGTCAAGTCATGAGAACTTTGGCGTACGATTGATATGGTTCCGAGGACTATATGTGCGTTGTTGCTTTTCTTTTGAGGCGCGAGTCAGTGCTTTCATGGGTGTCCGACGCCGATGAGGACGGGGAAGTGTACACCGATGGATTGTAGACATGTATAATGAGCGGCTCCCTCGGGATGTGTACGCCGGTGTTTCGAATCATGCGGTTGGTACGACTTCCTGGCTGGTCTCCGACGGAGTGTTTCGCGTTGAGGAGTATTCCTAGAGATGTTGTTTTCAGATCCCGATGGATAGTTCATATCCCGAGTTGTGTACCCTTAGTTTCAGGGACGAAACTCTTTTTAAGGGGGGAGTATGTAATACCCGATTGTGAATTCATTAAATATCATTCAGTAATTGCCACTCAGAAATTTTTCACTCAGTAATAATCATTCAACATTCGTATTCATTCATTTCGTGTTCATCGTTCGGCGTATCTTCGAGTCGTGTATCAATTGTTATTCATCACTGATCACTATTCGGGATCGAGACGAGAATATTTTCATCATCGTGATTGGTAGCCTTGTGTTGGGAGTATCATTATTGCATATGATTGGCCTTAATTATATTCATACAAGTATGATATGTCGGATCATTCAGCGATTTGTGTCGAGTAGACGGAGTTGTGGTTTTGTCGACGTCCAACAGCAAGTTACGGCCGTAACATACGTTCGTTGTTTTCAGGTCATGTCGGACGAATAGGACTTAAGGTCGTAAGGGTTGCGGCATACGACCGTAAGTTGAGACAGGTACGGCCGTAAGGCTTGGCTGGTTACGGCCGTACGATCGAGCAGTGTGTCCGGTCAGTTTTGAGGTAGGCTTCATACGCCCGTAAGAATTTGCCGAGTACCGCCGTATGTGTCGAGTTACGCCCATAAGGCAGGTGTGGTTACGGCTGTATGTCTGTCGGCAGACTTTCGACGAAATCGGGTTACGCCCGTACGATATGGCTGGTCACGACTGTAAGGCCATTGACTTGGAGTGTTACGGCCGTATGTTGGCCGAGTTACGGCCGTAACATTCGGCGGTACTTAAGTACGTGGTTGGGTTTTTGTGCTCATTTTCTCCTTCCTTCACATGAGTTCCGAGAGAGAAGTTCTTGGGAGTGATTTTCTTCATCACATAACTTGTGTAGTAGTGTTCTAAGCATACATCTTGGATTGGGAAGCTTGGATAGTCGATTTAACACGAATCCACCGGATCGAAGTGCTTGGATCTTCAAAGTTCAATTCTTCAACATCTTGGATTTCGATTTTGAGTTGGGATATGATGTTTTGGATGTTATAATCATGATATATGAAGGGATATAATTGTGATTATGAATTGTTATAGATTATCATCGGATTAATTGGGATTATTCAAGAACATTTCTAATGTTAATTTTGGAATTTGGGAATTTCGATTTGATGTTGTCGTAATCTCGAATTGTGTATTCCTATGAGAATATTGATTGTATATATGATGTTTTGTTGGATTCTAATCATTCATGGGAGGTTTGGTATCGATATAATTGAGATTGGTTGTAAATAATTGGAGGTTGTCTACAACGTGTTTGTTGAATTGCTTCAATGAGTTTGGGTATTGTTGTATCGACTTTTGAGTTGGTTGTGATCATGCTTGATTCGTATATTAAGCGAATCGTTGATAATTGTGTTATTCAAGGTTGTTTCGAGGACCGATAATCAATTCAAGGATGTTGCTTGTGGAAGGACTTTCTCGCCGTCGGTTTGAGGCAAGTTTTATACTTGTACTAGTCAATGAGATTAATGTTATCGTATATGAGTATGAATATGTTGTATCCTTCCGAGACTTAGTCTCTTCATGAGTTCATTGATATTAAAGCAATCGTTCGATACGATACTCTTCGGCAATTATGCCAAATGTTTATTATTGTTCATTAATGGCCGGTTCAAGGCATTGGGGTACTCGTTGTTAATGTTATTGTCGATAGCCGGTTCGCGGTATCTATCTATCGATTGTTGTTGTTAATATTGATGTCGATCTAAGACATTGTTGTAATCATTGTTATTATTGTTGACGTCCAGTCATTCATGTTGTATTGGCCGATTGAAGGCATTGTCGTATTCGTTATCATCTTCATCGTCGGTAACCGATTAAAGGTGCCGAGGCATTCATTGTATCATTGTCATCGATTGGCCGTTCTAAGGCAATCGAGGTGTTCAATCATTCATTGTATCATTATCATCGATTGGCCGTTCTAAGGCAATCAAGGTGCTCAATCATCCATTGTATCATTGTTATCGATTGGTCGTTCTAATGCAATCGAGGTGCTCAATCATTCGTTGTATCATTGTTATCGATGAACCGTTCTAAGGCAAACGAGGTATTGAATCATCCGCTGCATCATTGATCGGTTGGCCATTCTAAGGCAATCGAGGTATTGAATTGGGACTATCGAGGACGGTGCCCATCCGTGAATTTCTTTTGTCGTGTTGGCCGACTCAAGGCAGCACACTATCATCCTTGTGAATCCGGTAATCTTTGAATTGTAATATCCGCAATTTCGGATTTCCGGTAACTTTCTTTTTTTGGCGGATGTCCATTTCGACGACTCGCTTGGGACCGTCTCATCATTATGAGAATGATTAATTCTGCACTTTTTGTCATCCGAGTTCGTTTTGATATTCTTTTGTGAGTTCCGTGTTTCTTAACGACTTTTCCGCACTCGAGTTCGATTCTTGTGAATCTCCTTCGAAATTACTGTTTCGAGTTTCCCGTAAGTCCGTTTAACTTTGTTAGACGTGTTTTGAACTTCGGTTTGGTTATTCGATCATGAATCGTGATTTTCGGACGTTTTAGGCCGTTTTCGTAATTTCCCAAAGTTTGGGGTAATTACTTCGGTTGTCGAATTTCGAGCCTTCGGGTGGTCGGAATCATGTGTTCTCTTAGCTTTTAGATTCGTCTTTGCGAGTAATTCGTAACCGTATCTTCGATTCGTATTCAGGTTCGGGTTTCGATGTCGTTTTCTTGAGTTCAGTGTTATTAAACGACTTTTCCAAGTATGAGTTCGAATTTGTAAAATCACCATAAATTCTTGGAAACTCCAAAGATTTTGAATCTTTTCAATATTATAGAGCATCAAGTTAGCTTTCCAGTGAGTCAATCGGAGTCCGGACGAGAGAGTTATGGTCGAAATAGCTCAGACACTCATTTTCGATTTTGCCAAGCGGCTGCATCATGAGCCGCGGCACACTTAGGTGGGCCGTGGCACACACCTGTAACAGCCTATTTGTGCGGATTTTGTGAGATGAATGCTCATTTCATCTCTTCCTTCATTCCTCCTCCTCTTGGGCGATCTTGTGGGCGATTTTGGGCGTTTTTGCATCATCAATCCCAGAGAACTTCATATTCTTCAAGTTCTTGGTGTGGATTAATAACACCAACAATTGTTCTTCATCATTAATCCAAGGTAAATTCTTGAAACCCTACTTTTGGGTGAATTGGGGGTTTTTGTTCGTTTTGTCCGATTTAACCGTAATAACTTAGATTTGTGATGTATTGATGATTATTTAGATGTATTCTATCATTTCCCTTGTTATTCCATGGTTGGATCGTTTCGATTCGTTGTTTTGGTCGAGTTCTTAGTCAACGCCTTGAAGGTGTCCGACAAAAGGTCTTAGAGGGGGGATTGGGCGTTGTATGATTATTATCCATCGTACGATTATTGATTTATCATTGGCATGACTTAGGGACGAAATTCTTGTGAAGAACTCAAGTCGAAACCCTTCCGTTCGTTGTCATTTCTGGGGTCCGAGCTTCCCGCTCGAATCGGTTTCTTCGGAGTATTCGGTAGCGGTTATTAAGGCAAGTATTTTACTATACGAATTGTGTCTTGTGAATAGGTATGTCGTGTTATGGTTGTGATGAATTTGGTTTACTTTCGTGGATATGCTTCGTAAGAATTAATTATTATGAATGATTGATGGTAGCGACAATACCCTCACTTAGCTAACGTCGTGAAATTGTGTTGGTCGTGTTGATTATCTAAGTTTATGCCGGGTATGGTTGGTCATTGTTGAGTTGTTGCGATGATTATGATAATTGTGTTGTTTTGGTTTACATACTTGATTATACATTTCAGTGCAATGTGGAATGGCTTGATATTTGATGATTATGAGTTGTGTCGTGTCGATGTGTGTGTGTGTTCCAGGTAAGGTCTGACGAGGCCTCTGGAGTTCGGTACATGATGTGTACGAACAAGGTGTGTGATCCAGGTAGGGTCTGACGAGACCTCTGGAGTTCGGTACATGATGTGTACGAACGATGTTTGTGGCCGGGTAGGGTCCGTCGAGGCCTCCAGAGTTCGGTACATGATGTGTACGAACAGAGTGTGTGGTCCGGGTAAGGTCCTTCGAGGCCTCTGGAGTTCGGTACATGATGTGTACGAACAACGGTCGTATAGCAGTGATTGTTTGGATAACATTTTAAATACGGGTCTCGGACCCATAATGATATCTCATCTATTGTGTTTTGAAAAGAGAATCGGGCTAAGGCCATAATGTTTTCGAAAAGGCTTTGTAAATTGGGACTCGAGGTCCAAAAGAATTCCTGCTTTAAAAATCCCCGAGATGATGTGTTCCTTTTCAAATATCTCTTTCTTGAGTTCAAAATTAATAAAACTTCTCGGGAACATTTGATAATTTATTTCCATATTAAATTCGTAGTTGCTATTTACTTGTTGCATTTCGTATCGTTTTATACTTGTACTAGTAAAACAGTGGAGTTTTACTAACCCCCGAGTTATCGGGGGGTGGATGTCTGTCCTGCATCCAGGTACATGTAGGTTCAGGGAAGCAGTCACAGGATTGGCACAAGGGGATGACAAGCTGCGATACTAATCAAAGAGTTGAGAGTTGGTAGAGTCTGGTTATATTATTAGAGTTGATTCAGTCTTCCGCTGTATTGTGTTTCGACCCCTGTGTGGGTAATGTTGTTAGTCAGTTCTGTTGATAGAGTTGTGTGACCTCATCGGTCTGTGTGTTTATGTGTAAGTGACCTTACGGTCTGTATTATTATATTGTTTGACCCTGGCCGGGCAAGCATTTGGTTGTTTATGGATGTTTAGCCTGGTAGATCCTTGTGGAAAGGGTCTACGGCGTGTAATATTCCCATACGGTTTTGGGGGGTGTTACATTTATGGTATCAGAGCCAAAACCTCTCTCAGTACGGCATGGTTCGGGTGTGGTCAAGTTCTGCCGAAACCGATGAGGGCGGGGAGTGAACGCCAGTGTAAAGAGGGCACGGTCAAAGTGCGGCTCCTGTCAAGGCTTCTAGGCGGAGAACATGAACCGATTCTATGCCGGAATGAGAGGTGGTCCTAGGCTTGTGAGATCAGACGGTCCAGAATGTGGACACACTTGTATTGCGCACTTTTGGTAGCTCCACCTTTCGGTGACCGAGATGTATGAGCGTGGATCATCGTGGGCCATTGTGGAACCTCGACATGCGGGAAAAATGCAGCGGCGAGGGAATGCCCTTCAACCGAGGTACTAACGCCAGAAAGCGCGTAGGGTGAAGGTTGATGTCGATTGGTGATGCGGTATGTGCGTGGCGCACTACGGGCTAGCGCGAGGGCGCGAGTGAAGAGCCTGTCCATCAGGGGATGGTGCCGTATGTGTTTGGCCACGATCGTTTTGTGTGCGTGGGGCAATACAGTGTGCGGAAAGAAACATTCTTCCCCAGCACGAGGACGTGCTGCGATTTGAGTGGGGGAGGATGTCACGACCCGATATGTCGTGTCCGTGTTGACCGTCCAAATGAGGCGTGCCTTCTGGTTAGCTTGCCACAAGCGGGGTAAAGGGCTACCGCTGCCTCTCGATGAGCCCATGGCAGGGCGAAACCAGTTGGCATCCTATGAGGGATAGGCTGGTCCCATGGTGTGAGGGCACCTGGGACGCCGCACGGGCTTCGGAACTCCCATCCCGTGACACATGGTATCAGAGCTGGGAGAACTGGAACTCCCGTCCCGTCCCGTTTTGTAAGTTCTTCGGACTCGTTAGGTTGGGAGAACTGGCTCTTCCAGTTGGACAGAACATTTGATGCCATAGCTTGTCCCGATGAGAGAAGAGTGCCTATTGCTCAATACTTGCTCGACAGGGAAGCTGCATACTGGTGGGAGGCCGTAGCACCTAGTGATCGTACTGCTACTTGGGCTGAATTCAAGACTGCTATGGAGGCCGAGTATTGTCCGCCGCCTGTTAAGGAACGTAGAATTGTCGAGTTTTTCTCGTCTACGCCCCGAGATGTGTCGATATCTCAAGCAATAGTCGATTACAATCGACAACTTAGTTACGTTCGAGATCAAGTGCGAAGTGAGACAGATAAGGTTCGTTACTTTGATATGCGTATGAAACCTCAGGTTCGGCAGTGTATGGCCCCTTTTATGTGTACAACGCTGAAGGACTATCAAGATCGAGCCTTAGCATTTGAAATGACTATGATGTCTATAGAGTCTGTATCGGTAGCGAAGAAGCAGAAGATTTATGATGAAGCATCGGGAAGTGAGGGAATTGGGATTCCTAAACCTCGACCCTCGTATCAGTCGAGTATAAGACCTTCTCGGTCAGCTAGAGAATCTAAACGACCCGAGCCGGTGTCTTTGAGTTCTGGTAATGCTCCTAGGTGTTTCAACTGTAACGTTATGGGCCATGAACGCGCGCATTGTAAGAAACCGCCGGTGACTTGTTATAATTGTGGACGCGAGGGGCATCGAGTTCATTACTGGGAGATTGTTGCCAAGATGATAGGGAACCGGAGTCCCGTTCCTACTTCTGTAGGACCCAGTGGTGTCCGGTGATGTAGTTGTGGGTCGTACTTTGTGTTGTTATTCGTGTAGAGATTGATATTTGTTGCGTCAACTTTTTGGTTTTGTTTGTATTCTACCATGATGTTTTATTTTAAGTTTTGAGACGAAACTTATTTTTAATAGGATATAATGTAATGCCCGGTATTCTCATTTTCTGTTATCTTGAATTGTTTGTGTCTTGACGTCGGACATTTTCTTATTGACGAGAATCGGAGTGAATTCTATCATAATACTATATTTGTTTCTACTGCATAGTCGTTGTGGTCGGGTGCGACTTGTTGTCGCGTGCGTTTCTTTGATTAAATGTGTGCATGTGATGCGTCGTTATTATTTTGAATCATTACCGGTGGCGTTGTTATGGTCGTCGTGGGGCGTGTTTTCACGTTGTATGTTCTTTCGCGTTGCTTGTAACGTTTCACCATTGGGCGTGATTTTTATTCGGTTTTTGTGTATCTCGTTGAGTTTTTCTGGTGGGATATTGCTTCTCCCTACTTGATTTAAGTTTCGGGACGAAATTTCTTTTAAGGAGGGTAGAATGTAATATCCGCAATTTCGGATTTCCGGTAATTTTCTTTTTTCGGCGGAAGTCCGTTTCGACGACTCGCTTGGGACCGTCTCATCATTATGAGAATGATTAATTCTGCACTTTTTGTCATCCGAGTTCGTTTCGGTATTCTTTTGTTGAGTTCCGTGTTTCTTAACGACTTTTCCGCACTCGAGTTCGATTCTTGTGAATCTCCTTCGAAATTACTGTTTCGAGTTTCCCGTAAGTCCGTTTAACTTTGTTAGACGTGTTGTGAACTTCAGTTTGGTTATTCGATGACGAATCGTGATTTTCGGACGTTTTGGGCCGTTTTTGTAATTTTCCAAAGTTTGGGGTAATTACTTCGGTTGTCGAATTTCGAGCCTTCGGGTGGTCGGAATCATGTGTTCTCTTAGCTTTTAGATTCGTCTTTGCGAGTACTTCGTAACCGTATCTTCGATTCGTATTCAGGTTCGGGTTTCGATGTCGTTTTCTTGAGTTCAGTGTTATTAAACGACTTTTCCAAGTATGAGTTCGACTTTGTAAAATCACCATAAATTCTTGGAAACTCCAAAGATTTTGAATCTTTTCAATATTATAGAGCATCAAGTTAGCTTTCCAATGGTTCAAACGGTGAGTCAATCGGAGTCCGGACGAGAGAGTTATGGTCGAAATAGCTCAGACACTCATTTTCCAGTTTTGGCCGAGTAGACTGTACCGTGAGCCGTGGCACACTTAGGCTGGGCCGCGGCACACAGTCCAGAATAGCCTATTTGTGCGGATTTTGTGAGATGAATGCTCATTTCATCTCTTCCTTCATTCCTCCTCCTCTTGGCGATCTTGTGGGTGATTTTGGGCGTTTTTGCATCATCAATCCCAGAGAACTTCATATTCTTCAAGTTCTTGGTGTGGATTAATAACACCAACAATTGTTCTTCATCATTAATCCAAGGTAAATTCTTGAAACCCTACTTTTGGGTGAATTGGGGGTTTTTGTTCGTTTTGTCCGATTTAACCGTAATAACTTAGATTTGTGATGTATTGATGATTATTTAGATGTATTCTATCATTTCCCTTGTTATTCCATGGTTGGATCGTTTCGATTCGTTGTTTTGGTCGAGTTCTTAGTCAACGCCTTGAAGGTGTCCGACAAAAGGTCTTAGAGGGGGGATTGGGCGTTGTATGATTATTATCCATCGTACGATTATTGATTTATCATTGGCATGACTTAGGGACGAAATTCTTGTGAAGAACTCGAGTCGGAACCCTTCCGTTCGTTGTATTTTTCGGGGTCCGAGCTTCCCGGTCGAATCGTTTTCTTCGGAGTATTCGGTAGCGGTTATTAAGGCAAGTATTTTACTATACGAATTGTGTCTTGTGAATAGGTACGTCGTGTTATGGTTGTGATGAATTTGGTTTACTTTCGTGAATATGCTTCGTAAGAATTAATTATTATGAATGATTGATGGTAGCGACAATACCCTCACTTAGCTAACGTCGTGAAATTGTGTTGGTCGTGTTGATTATCTAAGTTTATGCCGGGTATGGTTGGTCATTGTTGAGTTGTTGCGATGATTATGACAATTGTGTTGTTTTGGTTTACATACTTGATTATACATTTCGGTGCAATGTGGAATGGCTTGATATTTGATGATTATGAGTTGTGTCATGTCGATGTGTGTATGTGTGTTCCAGGTAGGGTCTGACGAGGCCCCTGGAGTTCGGTACATGATGTGTACGAACAAGGTGTGTGATCCAGGTAGGGTCTGACGAGACCTCTGGAGTTCGGTACATGATGTGTACGAACGATGTTTGTGGCCGGGTAGGGTCCGTCGAGGCCTTCGGAGTACGGTACATGATGTGTACGAATAGAGTGTGTGGTCTGGGTAAGGTCCGTCGAGGCCTCCGGAGTTCGGTACATGATGTGTACGAACAACGGTCATATAGCAGTGATTGTTTGGATAACATTTTAAATACGGGTCTCGGACCCATAATGATATCTCATCTATTGTGTTTTGAAAAGAGAATCGGGCTAAGGCCCTAATGTTTTCGAAAAGGCTTTGTAAATTGGGACTCGAGGTCCAAAAGAATTCGTGCTTTAAAAATCCCCGAGATGATGTGTTCCTTTTCAAATATCTCTTTCTTGAGTTCAAAATTAATAAAACTTCTCGCGAACATTTGATAATTTATTTCCATATTAAATTCGTAGTTGCTATTTACTTCTTGCATTTCGTATCGTTTTATACTTGCACTAGTAAAACAGTGGAGTTTTACTAACCCCCGAGTAATCGGGGGGTGGATGTCTGTCCTGCGTCCAGGTACATGTAGGTTCAGGGAAGCAGTCACAGGATTGGCACAAGGGGATGACAAGTTGCGATACTAATCAAAGAGTCGAGAGTTGGTAGAGTCTGGTTATATTATTAGAGTTGATTCAGTCTTCCGCTGTATTGTGTTTTGACCCCTGTGTGGGTAATGTTGTTAGTCAGTTCTGTTGATAGAGTTGTGTGACCTCTGTTGTGTCAAGATTTAACACCTTCCGACCGGTGATCGCCTCCAAGGCCGAGCGACCGACTTACAGGCCGAGCGACCGAGTCACTGCCGAGCGACCAAGGCAAGCCTGCCGATCGACGACCAGGCGACCGAGCCTTAGCCCAGTGGACATGCTAGACTGGCCAACCGAAGGGCCCAGGGCGAATCCCGGTGCCGAGCGATCGACATCAAGGCGATCGCCTCTCAGTACTCGGCGACCGACCCTTGGCGATCGACCGTCTCTCGGCACCTGGCGACCTACACTTGGCGACCGACCCTTGGCGATCTCCATCCACTGGCCGATGGCGACCTCCGAAGACCATCCAGGGACGACCGCCTCATGTCGATCACCACCGATGGCCACCCAGTCGGCGAAGGCCGAGCACCAAGACTGGCACCATGTGCAAAGGGCCGAGACAAGATCCGCGAATCTCGGGCCATTGACCAAAGCTTAGATTCCCTCCACCCGGCAAAGCCGCGAAAGCATGTCGGTAGGGCCACATGTTGGCCCGACTCGGACACGTGATGGCTCCTTATTGGACCGCCCAAGCCGAGCCAGCCCCTTCCTTGGACTTTAGCCCGACAACATCTTCCTTGGACTTTGCTTTGTGACCCGTGAGATCGGCACATTATTATATTGGCCGGCGGGCGTCGGCGAATTATTTTAATGACCGTGACGATCGGCCACTACAGACGTGACCATTTGCCCCTATATAAGCAAGGCGGCTGCACTTGTATTTTGGCTCGGCAATCTCACGATTCAAGCACTCAATACGAAACAATACTTGCACTTGGCAAACATCCAACTCTTGGCAACGACTTTCTTTCGGTCTTACTTCTCCGGCCTTTTCTCCTCGAGCGAGATCACCGTGGGACGAAGAACACCGAGCTTCGCTCAAGAGCCGGATCGTGAGTCTTTTACACTCATTGTATTTAGATTTCTCTAATTAATACTTGTATCCACGAATATTTGTATTAATAACATCTCGCGAGAGCATTCAAGCCCGGGCCTAACAAACCCGGCAAATCTTGTATTATTTACCTTCTCTCGGAAGTGCTCCCGCATTTGTTTGTTGTCCGTCTTCCAGCAGTATTAATCTTCGGATAAATATTTTGGGCAACAACAATTGGCGCTAGAGGAAGGACATCCAACCTCGATTTTTACACCTACCGTCCCGAAGAACACTCACTGTTCTCGGGCGGATATTTGAAGTGACACTCACGCACTTCAAAAGAAATCCTTGAAAACATGTCTTCGCCTCGCGTCGAAGAAAGCCGGCCCGGCCGGCCCGGACCCTGTTCCGTCCCGATCGAGCGCGGCCCGATGGTGGAAGGCGGCCGCCGCGGTCGAGACGCTCGATCCCGTCCGGGACGGCGGCGAGCCTCTCGCTCGATCGGTTCGAACCAATGAACGGTCGAAGAGGCCATAGCCGCCCTTCGGGAGCACGGAGTGCTCTCGACGCGCCTCCTGCTGCCGCCCCGGTCTCTCGCCGGAAGATCAAGCGGAAGCTTAAGGCACTCTTGGCCGAGCAAGCGGCGGGAGGCTCTCGCCCGCAAGAAGAGGCGCTCGCGGCGGGGCACGTCTGTCTTGATCGCACAGGCGGCGACCCGACACAGCGACTGTGGCGGTCCGGCCCGGCTACGAGGCAGCGGAGTTGGTGTCCGTCACCGGGAGCTCGGCCTACCCGGCTCCCACAAGGCGATCCGGCCGCTGGCTCCAGCTCGCCAAATTCCCGAGGTCGGCAGCAGCAGGTCCGGAGGTCGGTACACGATCGCCTCGGTCCCGCTCCCAAAGCCGATCCGCAGCGGCCGAGCCGCGGTGATCGCCGCAATGCAACGTCGATCGACGACATGAAGGCGCTCCCGCAATCCGGGCGCGCCGTGAGGACGATCGCCCCACCGAGCGAGCCGCTCGCGATCGACATCGAGCTCGCCCCGGTGCGGCACACGATCGCCCCTCCTAAGACACCCGTGTACCAAGGGCGATCGGACCCCCAAGCACACACACAAGTTCAACATCTACATGACCGGGTGTGGGGCTTGGACGCGACCAGTGCCGGATGTTCCCTCGACACTTGGACGACCTCGCCCACCGGTGGTACACTTCATTGCCACCTCGGTCCATTGGCTCCTTTAACG
The DNA here is from genome assembly GCA_033398695.1 of Orobanche coerulescens. Classification (NCBI taxonomy): domain Eukaryota; kingdom Viridiplantae; phylum Streptophyta; class Magnoliopsida; order Lamiales; family Orobanchaceae; genus Orobanche; species Orobanche coerulescens. Next base: position 686,848 of record JAWKAU010000036.1, on the reverse strand, counting down.
AGTGGCGCACGTCTTCACGGAACACTTCGCCACCGTGGTCGCCGGCCGTAAGGTCGCCATCGCATGATGCAAATCAGGCAAGGAGAACAGAGTCCGACTCGGACTACATCGGCCGGGTTGACACGATCATCCTCAACGGCGAGCCCGTAAGCGATGAGACCGCCTCTACGCTGTCCTAGGAGGTTTTCGTGGTTTCGCCTATGTTCAGGCATCTCACGAAGACCCTGCCGACGACCTACGCAGCCTTCCGGGCTAGAGCCGCGGATTTCCTGTCCAGACAAAGGCTTCTTCTCAGCCTAGGAGTAGACCGATCGGCGCCCGTGCGACGACCTCCAGTCTACCAGCCCGATCGCTACTACCCAGCAGAGCCGGAGGACTCGATCACCGCCTACAGTCCATTCTAACACGGGGGACTAGCCGCCGCCCGATCGCCAATTCCGACCAACGAATAAAGCGATCGGCTGCCGAGCGGTGATCGCCAGTCATCCGGCCAGATCGCAACATCATCAGCAACCCGGTGGACACGATCGCCAACTACAGTCCAGCATACAACATGACGGACTAAGGCATAAGATCGCCTCCACCGCACATCATAAAGCCATGGCCACAGCGATCGATGGAACCGGCGCCGGCCATGCAAGGTCCCTTTCGGCCGAGATCGCCCGCCCTTCGTTTAAATACGAGGCCGGCGTAGTCGGAGGGCCCTCCAACATTAATCAGTGGACTCATTCCACAACCCCGTCTCAACGTACACCGTCGAGGTCGGCCATCTCCATGGCTGGCCGAGGTGGAAGCAGAGCTAACAAGCCGCGGCGTGGAGTTGATTCATCCGACGCCCGCGCAAGGACTCCTCTAGACCGAGACCGCACGCCTTTCGTTGAAAAACAAGGCGGCGCGGCTAACAGAGGACCCTCATAATAAAGTGAGCCACGAGGCACTCATTGTCTTTGTGCACTAAGACACGGTCATGGGGTCGGTCCATCGATCTCCGCGACCGTGCACGATTCCTCAAGCAAGCGAAACCACCAAGTTTCCGTGGGGATCGGCCAATGTTGTTTTTTGCGGTACAAGACCGAAAGATAGCTAAGCCAATCGACCATGATTAAGCCCAAGTCCGAGTCCTAAGTCACTCGGATCGCCCGTCCTCAACCGTACACGATCACCAGCAAGAGCCACCTCGCCCCAAGTCTTCAACATAGGAGCAAGATGGCGGGCAATTGATGTGTCAAGATTTAACACCTTCCGACCGGTGATCTCCTCCAAGGCCTATCGACCGACTTACGTGCCGAGCGACCGAGTCACCGCCGAGCGACCAAGGCAAGCCTGCCGATCGACGACCGAGCGACCGAGCCTTAGCCCAGTGGACATGCTAGATCGCCAACCGAAGGGCCTGTGGCGAATCCCGGTGCCGAGCGATCGACATCAAGGCGATCGCCTCTCTGTTCTCGTCGACCGACCCTTGGCGATCGACCGTCTCTCGGCAAATGGCGACCTACTCTTGGAGACCTACCCTTGGCTATCTCCATCCACTGGCCGATGGCGACCTCCGAAGACCATCCAGGACGACCGCCTCATGTCGATCACCACCGATGGCCACCCGGTCGGCGAAGGCCGAGCACCAAGATCGCACCATGTGCAAAGGGCCGAGACAAGATCCGCGAATCTCGGGCCATTGACCAAAGCTTTGTGATTCCCTCCACCGGTAAACGAGCCGCCGAAAGCATGTCGGTAGGGCCACATGTTGACCGACTCCGGACACGTGATGGCTCCTTATTGGACCGCCTGCCGAGCCAGCCCCTTCCTTGGACTTTAGCCCGACAAACATCTTCCTTGGACTTTAGCTTTGTGACCCAGAGATCGGCACATTATTATATTGGCGTGACGTCGGCGAATTATTTTAATGACCGTGACGATCGGCCACTACAGACAGACCCATTGCCCCTATATAAGCAAGGCAGCCTGCACTTGTATTTTGGCTCGGCAATCTCACGATTCAAGCACTCAATACAGAAACAATACTTGCACTTGGCAAACATCCAACTCTTGGCAACAGCTTTCTTTCGGTCTTACTTCTCCCGGCCTTTTCTCCTCGAGCAGATCACCGGCGGGACGAAGAACACCGAGCTTCGCTCAAGAGCCGGATCAGCAGAGTCTTTTTACACTCATTGTATTTAGATTTCTCTAATTAATACTTGTATCCACGAATATTTGTATTAATAACATCTCGCGAGAGCATTCAAGCCCGGGCCTAACAAACCCGGCAAATCTTGTATTATTTACCTTCTCTCGGAAGTGCTCCCGCATTTGTTTGTTGTCCGTCTTCCAGCAGTATTAATCTTCGGATAAATATTTTGGGCAACAACAATTGGCGCTAGAGGAAGGACATCCAACCCTCGATTTTTTACACCTACCGTCCCGAAGAACACTCACTGTTCTCGGGGCAGATATTTGAAGTGACACTCACTGCACTTCAAAAGAAATCCTTCAGAAAACATGTCTTCCGCCTCCGCGTCGAAGAAAGCCGGCGCGGCCGGCAGACCTGTTCCGTCGATCAGAGCCGCGGCCCGATGGTGGAAGGCGGCCGCCGCGGTCGAGACGCTCGATCCCGTCCGGGGCGGCGGCGAGCCTCTCGCTCGTCGATTCGAACCAATGAACAGATCGAAGAGGCCATAGCCGCCCTTCAGAACGACGGAGTGCTCTCGACGCGCCTCTGCTGCCGCCCCCGGTCTCTCGCGGAAGATCAAGCGGAAGCTTAAGGCACTACTTGGCCGAGCAAGCGGCAGAGGCTCTCGCCCCAAGAAGAGGCGCTCGCGGCGGGGCACGTCTGTCTTCGATCGCACAGGCGGCGACCCGACACAGCGACTGGGCAGTCCGGCCCCAGCTACGAGACGACGGAGTTGGTGTCCGTCACCAGGAGCTCGGCCTACCCGGCTCCCACAAGGCGATCCAGCCGCCTGGCTCCAGCTCGCCAAATTCCCGAGGTCGGCAGCAGCAGGGTCCGGAGGTCGGTACACGATCGCCTCGGTCCCCGCTCCCAAAGCCGATCCGCAGGCAGCCGAGCCGCGGCGATCGCCGCAATGCAACGTCAGATCGACGACATGAAGGCGCTCCTGCAATCCGGGGCAGGCGCCGTGAGGACGATCGCCCCACCGAGCGAGCCGCTCGCGATCGACATCGAGCTCGCCCCGGTGCAGCACACGATCGCCCCTCCTAAGACACCCGTGTACCAAGGGCGATCGGACCCCCAAGCACACCTGCACAAGTTCAACATCTACATGACCGGGTGTGGGGCTTCGGACGCGACCAGGTGCCGGATGTTCCCTCTGACACTGGACGACCTCGCCCACCGGTGGTACACTTCATTGCCACCTCGGTCCATTGGCTCCTTTAACGAGCTGGCGCACGTCTTCACGGAACACTTCGCCACCAGGGTCGCCCGGCCAGAAGGTCGCCATCGCATGATGCAAATCAGGCAAGGAGAACAGGAGTCCGACTCGGACTACATCGACCGGGTTGACACGATCATCCTCAACGGCGAGCCCGTAAGCGATGAGACCGCCCTCTACGCTGTCCTAGGAGGTTTTCAGGGTTTCTCGCCTATGTTCAGGCATCTCACGAAGACCCTGCCGACGACCTACGCAGCCTTCCGGGCTAGAGCCGCGGATTTCCTGTCCAGACAAAGGCTTCTTCTCAGCCTAGGAGTAGACCGATCGGCGCCCGTGCGACGACCTCCAGTCTACCAGCCCGATCGCTACTACCCAGCAGAGCCGGAGGACTCGATCACCGCCTACAGTCCATTCTAACACGGGGGACTAGCCGCCGCCCGATCGCCAATTCCGACCAACGAATAAAGCGATCGGCTGCCGAGCGGTGATCGCCAGTCATCCGGCCAGATCGCAACATCATCAGCAACCCGGTGGACACGATCGCCAACTACAGTCCAGCATACAACATGACGGACTAAGGCATAAGATCGCCTCCACCGCACATCATAAAGCCATGGCCCTGGCAGTCGATGGAACCGGCTGCTTCGGCCATGCAAGGTCCCTTTCGGCCGAGATCGCCCGCCCTTCGTTTAAATACGAGGCCGGCGTAGTCGGAGGGCCCTCCAACATTAATCAGTGGACTCATTCCACAACCCCGTCTCAACGTACACCGTCGAGGTCGGCCATCTCCATGGCTGGCCGAGGTGGAAGCAGAGCTAACAAGCCGCGGGCGTGGAGTTGATTCATCCGACGCTGCCCCGCGCAAGGACTCCTCTAGACCGAGACCGCACGCCTTTCGTTGAAAAACAAGGCGAGGCGCAGCCTAACAGAGGACCCTCATAATAAAGTGAGCCACGAGGCACTCATTGTCTTTGTGCACTAAGACACGGTCATGGGGTCGGTCCATCGATCTCCGCGACTGTGCACGATTCCTCAAGCAAGCGAAACCACCAAGTTTCCGTGGGGGATCGGCCAATGTTGTTTTTTGCAGGTACAAGACCGAAAGATAGCTAAGCCAATCGACCATGATTAAGCCCAAGTCCGAGTCCTAAGTCAGCTCAGATCGCCCGTCCTCATCCGTACACGATCACCAGCAAGAGCCACCTCGCCCCATGTCTTCAACATAGGAGCAAGCTGGGGGGCAATTGTTGTGTCAAGATTTAACACCTTCCGACCGGTGATCGCCTCCAAGGCCGAGCGACCGACTTACAGGCCGAGCGACCGAGTCACCGCTGAGCGACCAAGGCAAGCCTGCCGATCGACGACCAAGCGACCGAGCCTTAGCCCGGTGGACATGCTAGATCAAGCCAACCGAAGGGCCCAGGGCGAATCCCGGTGCCGAGCGATCGACATCAAGGCGATCGCCTCTCAGTACTCGGCGACCGACCCTTGGCGATCGACCGTCTCTCGGCACCTGGCGACCTACACTTGGCGACCGACCCTTGGCGATCTCCATCCACTGGCCGATGGCGACCTCCGAAGACCATCCGGGGGCGCCTCATGTCGATCACCACCGATGGCCACCCCGGTCGGCGAAGGCCGAGCACCAAGGCGGCACCATGTGCAAAGGGCCGAGACAAGATCCGCGAATCTCGGGCCATTGACCAAAGCCTCGACAGATTCCCTCCACCACCGACAGCCGCCAAAGCATGTCGGTAGGGCCACATGTTGGCCCGACTCGGACACGTGATGGCTCCTTATTGGACCGCCTGCCGAGCCCCTTCCTTGGACTTTAGCCCGACAAACAAGATCTTCCTTGGACTTTAGCTTTGTGACCCAGAGATCGGCACATTATTATATTGGCCGTGGCGATCGCGAATTATTTTAATGACCGGCAGGCGATCGGCCACTACAGGACAGGACCCGGCTGCCCCTATATAAGCAAGGCAGCCTGCACTTGTATTTTGGCTCGGCAATCTCACGATTCAAGCACTCAATACAGAAACAATACTTGCACTTGGCAAACATCCAACTCTTGGCAACAGCTTTCTTTCGGTCTTACTTCTCCCGGCCTTTTCTCCTCGAGCAGATCACCGGCGGGACGAAGAACACCGAGCTTCGCTCAAGAGCCGGATCAGCAGAGTCTTTTTACACTCATTGTATTTAGATTTCTCTAATTAATACTTGTATCCACGAATATTTGTATTAATAACATCTCGCGAGAGCATTCAAGCCCGGGCCTAACAAACCCGGCAAATCTTGTATTATTTACCTTCTCTCGGAAGTGCTCCCGCATTTGTTTGTTGTCCGTCTTCCAGCAGTATTAATCTTCGGATAAATATTTTGGGCAACAACAACCTCATCGGTCTGTGTGTTTATGTGTAAGTGACCTTACGGTCTGTATTATTATATTGTTTGACCCTGGCCGGGCAAGCATTTGGTTGTTTATGGATGTTTAGCCTGGTAGATCCTTGTGGAAAGGGTCTACGGCGTGTAATATTCCCATACGGTTTTGGGGGGTGTTACATTTATGGTATCAGAGCCAAAACCTCTCTCAGTACGGCATGGTTCGGGTGTGGTCAAGTTCTGCCGAAACCGATGAGGGCGGGGAGTGAACGCCAGTGCAAAGAGGGCACGGTCAAAGTGCGGCTCCTGTCAAGGCTTCTAGGCGGAGAACATGAACCGATTCTATGCCGGAATGAGAGGTGGTCCTAGGCTTGTGAGATCAGATGGTCCGGAATGTGGACACACTTGTATTGCGCACTTTTGGTAGCTCCACCTTTCGGTGACCGGGGTGTATGAGCGTGGATCATCGTGGGCCATTGTGGAACCTCGACATGCGGGAAAAATGCAGCGGCGAGGGAATGCCGTTCAACCGAGGTACTAACGCCAGGAAGCGTGTAGGGTGAAGGTTGATGTCGATTGGTGATGCGGTATGTGCGTGGCGCACTACGGGCTAGCGCGAGGGCGCGAGTGAAGAGCCTGTCCATCAGGGGATGGTGCCGTTTGTGTTTGGCCACGATCGTTTTGTGTGCGTGGGGCAATACAGTGTGCGGAAAGAAACATTCTTCCCCAGCACGAGGACGTGCTGCGATTTGAGTGGGGGAGGATGTCACGACCCGATATGTCGTGTCCATGTTGACCGTCCAAATGAGGCGTGCCTTCTGGTTAGCTTGCCACAAGCGGGGTAAAGGGGGCTACTGCCGTCTCCCTGATGAGCCCATGGCAGGGCGAAACCAGTTGGCATCCTATGAGGGATAGGCTGGTCCCATGGTGTGAGGGCACCTGGGACGCCGCACGGGCTTCGGAACTCCCGTCCCGTGACACATGGTATCAGAGCTGGTAGAACTGTAACTCCCGTCCCGTCCCATTTTGTAGGTTCTTCGGACTCGTTAGGTTGGGAGAACTGGCTCTTCCAGTTGGACAGAACATTTGATGCCATAGCTTGTCCCGATGAGATAAGCGTGCCTATTGCTCAATACTTGCTCGACAGGGAAGCTGCATACTGGTGGGAGGTCGTAGCGCCTAGTGATCGTACCGCTACTTGGGCTGAATTCAAGACTGCTATGGAGGCCGAGTATTGTCCGCCACCTGTTAAGGAACGTAGAATTGCCGAGTTTTTCTCGGCTACGCCCCGAGATGTGTCGATATCTCAAGCAATAGTCGATTACAATCAACAACTTTGTTACGTTCGAGATCAAGTGCGAAGTGAGACAGATAAGGTTCGTTACTTTGATATGCGTATGAAACCTCAGGTTCGGCAGTGTATGGACCCTTTTATGTGTACAACCCTGAAGGACTATCAAGATCGAGCCTTAGCATTTGAAATGACTATGATGTCTCTGATGCAGTCGGTAGCGAAGAAGCAGAAGATTTCCGATGAAGCATCGGGAAGTGAGGGAATTGGGATTCCTAAACCTCGACCCTCGTATCAGTCGAGTATGGGACCTTCTCGGTCAGCTAGAGAATCTAAAAGACCCGAGCCGGTGTCTTTGAGTTCTGGTAATGCTCCTAGGTGTTTCAACTGTAACGTTATGGGCCATGAACGCGCGCATTGTAAGAAACCACCGGTGACTTGTTATAATTCTGGACGCGAGGGGCATCGAGTTCATTACTGCGAGATTGTTGCCAATATGATAGGGAACCGGAGTCCCGTTCCTACTTCTGGAGGACCCAGTGGTGTCCGGTGATGTAGTTGTGGGTCGTACTTTGTGTTGTTATTCGTGTAGAGATTGATATTTGTTGCGTGAACTTTTTGGTTTTGTTTGTATTCTACCATGATGTTTTATTTTAAGTTTTGGGACGAAACTTATTTTTAATAGGATAGAATGTAATGTCCGGTATTCTCATTTTCTGTTATCTTGAATTGTTTGTGTCTTGACGTCGGACATTTTCTTATTGACGAGAATCGGAGTGAATTCTATCATAATACTATATTTGTTTCTACCGCATAGTCGTTGTGGTCGGGTGCGACTTGTTGTCACGTGCGTTTCTTTGATTAAATGTGTGCATGTGATGCGTCGTTAGTTGCTCGTTATTATTTTGAATCATTGCCGGTGGCGTTGTTATGGTCGTCGTGGGGCGTGTTTTCACGATGTATGTTCTTTCGCGTTGCTTGTAACGTTTCACCGTTGGGCGCGATTTTTATTCGGTTCGTGTGTATCTCGTTGAGTTTTTCTGGTGGGATATTGCTTCTTCCTACTTGATTTAAGTTTCGGGACGAAACTTCTTTTAAGGAGGGTAGAATGTAATATCCGCAATTTCGGATTTCCGGTAATTTTCTTTTTTCGGCGGAAGTCCATTTTGACGACTCTCTTGGGACCATCTCATCATTATGAGAATGATTAATTCTGCACTTTTTGTCATCCGAGTTCATTTCGGTATTCTTTTGTTGAGTTCCGTGTTTTTAACGACTTTTCCGCACTCGAGTTCGATTCTTGTGAATCTCCTTCGAAATTACTGTTTCGAGTTTCCCGTAAGTCCGTTTAACTTTGTTAGACGTGTTGTGAACTTCGGTTTGGTTATTCGATCACGAATCGTGATTTTCGGACGTTTTGGGCCGTTTTCGTAATTTCCCAAAGTTTGGGGTAATTACTTCGGTTGTTGAATTTCGAGCCTTCGGGTGGTCGGAATCATGTGTTCTATTAGCTTTTAGATTCGTCTTTGCGAGTACTTCGTAACCGTATCTTCGATTCGTATTCAGGTTCGGGTTTCGATGTCGTTTTCTTGAGTTCAGTGTTATTAAAAGACTTTTCCAAGTATGAGTTCGACTTTGTAAAATCACCATAAATTCTTGGAAACTCCAAAGATTTTGAATCTTTTTAATATTATAGAGCATCAAGTTAGCTTTCCAATGGTTCAAACGGTGAGTCAATCGGAGTCCGGACGAGAGAGTTATGGTCGAAATAGCTCAGACACTCATTTTCCAGTTTTGGCCGAGCAGCCTGTACCGTGAGCCGCGGCACACTTAGGGCCGGGCCGCGCACACCCGTAACAGCCTATTTGTGCGGATTTTGTGAGATGAATGCTCATTTCATCTCTTCCTTCATTCCTCCTCCTCTTGGCCGATCTTGTGGGCGATTTTGGGCGTTTTTGCATCATCAATCCCAGTGAACTTCATATTCTTCAAGTTCTTGGTGTGGATTAATAACACCAACAATTGTTCTTCATCATTAATTCAAGGTAAATTCTTGAAACCCTACTTTTGGGTGAATTGGGGGTTTTTGTTCGTTTTGTCCGATTTAACCGTAATAACTTAGATTTGTGATGTATTGATGATTATTTAGATGTATTCTATCATTTCCCTTGTTATTCCATGGTTGGATCGTTTCGATTCGTTGTTTTGGTCGAGTTCTTAGTCAACGCCTTGAAGGTGTCCGACAAAAGGTCTTAGAGGGGGGATTGGGCGTTGTATGATTATTATCCATCGTACGATTATTGATTTATCATTGGCATGACTTAGGGACGAAATTCTTGTGAAGAACTCGAGTCGGAACCCTTCCGTTCGTTGTCTTTTTCGGGGTCCGAGCTTCCCGGTCGAATCGTTTTCTTCGGAGTATTCGGTAGCGGTTATTAAGGCAAGTATTTTACTATACGAATTGTGTCTTGTGAATAGGTACGTCATGTTATGTTTGTGATGAATTTGGTTTACTTTCGTGAATATGCTTCGTAAGAATTAATTATTATGAATGATTGATGGTAGCAACAATACCCTCACTTAGCTAACATCGTGAAATTGTGTTGGTCGTGTTGATTATCTAAGTTTATGTTGGGTATGGTTGGTCATTGTTGAGTTGTTGCGATGATTATGATAATTGTGTTGTTTTGGTTTACATACTTGATTATACATTTCGGTGCAATGTGAAATGGCTTGATATTTGATGATTATGAGTTGTGTCGTGTCGATGTGTGTGTGTGTGTGTGTTCCAGGTAGGGTCTGACGAGGCCTCTATAGTTCGGTACATGATGTGTACGAACAAGGTGTGTGATCCAGGTAGGGTCTGACGAGACCTCTGGAGTTCGGTACATGATGTGTACGAACGATGTTTGTGGCCGGGTAGGGTCCGTCGAGGCCTCCGGAGTTCGGTACATGATGTGTACGAACAGAGTGTGTGGTCCGGGTAAGGTCCGTCGAGGCCTCCGGAGTTCGGTACATGATGTGTACGAACAACGGTCGTATAGCAGTGATTGTTTGGATAACATTTTAAATACGGGTCTCGGACCCATAATGATATCTCATCTATTGTGTTTTGAAAAGAGAATCGGGCTAAGGCCCTAATGTTTTCGAAAAGGCTTTGTAAATTGGGACTCGAGGTCCAAAAGAATTCCTGCTTTAAAAATCCCCAAGATGATGTGTTCCTTTTCAAATATCTCTTTCTTGAGTTCAAAATTAATAAAACTTCTCGGGAACATTTGATAATTTATTTCCATATTAAATTCGTAGTTGCTATTTACTTGTTGCATTTCGTATTGTTTTATACTTGCACTAGTAAAACAGTGGAGTTTTACTAACCCCCGAGTAATCGGGGGGTGGATGTCTGTCCTGCGTCCAGGTACATGTAGGTTCAGGGAAACAGTCACAAGATTGGCACAAGGGGATAACAAGCTGCGATACTAATCAAAGAGTCGAGAGTTGGTAGAGTCTGTTTATATTATTAGAGTTGATTCAGTCTTCCGCTGTATTGTGTTTCGACCCCTATGTGGGTAATGTTGTTAGTCAGTTCTGTTGATAGAGTTGTGTGACCTCATCGGTCTATGTGTTTATGTGTAAGTGACTTTACGGTCTGTATTATTATACTTTTTGACCCTGGACGGGCAAGCATTTGGTTGTTTATGGATGTTTAGCCTGGTAGATCCTTGTGGAAAGGGTCTACGGCGTGTAATATTCCCATACGGTTTCGGGGGGTGTTACATGAATCGTTGCCGTTTGTGGTTAATTGTGATTATGATCTTATTCTAGGTAAGCTTGGGGCTGGAACCTTCGCGGTTGGTTTCCCAACACCTACAGCTCAGTAGGTCACGGTCATGTTGATGATCTCATTATGTGTGAGTCTGGGGCTTGAACCTTCGTGGTTGGTTTCCCAGCACCTGCAATTCAGCAGGTCACGGTCACTGGGTGATCTCATTATGGGTAAGTTTGGGGCTTGAACCTTCGCGGTTGGTTTCCCAATACCTACAGCTCAGTAGGTCACGGTCATGTTCATGATTTCATTATGGGTATGTTTGGGTCTTGAACCTTTGCGGTTGGTTTCCCAACACCTACAGTTCAGTAGGACACGACCATTGGATGGTTTCATTGTGATACGGCTTCGTGCCATGGCTTCAGCCCTCATTGATACAGCTTCAGGCTGTTTTGGTTTCGGGTGATTGTGTTGATTAACAGCTTCGGCTGTGTTATTTTCAGGAACTTGTGACGCCATTGTATTTCCGTTGGAGCCTTCGGGCATTGTGATTCATAATTCATTCAATTCCGGTTTGGTTCGTGTCGTGTAATTCATCGTGGTGTTCTATGTTTATGATTCGCCGTTGGGCACTTATGTTTTAATCTGTTGAACAGGTATTAATAGTATGCCGTGAGCATAGTATTTCACGAATGCTCGGTTCTTATATTGGTTTGTGAGCATCTCGTATCATTATCATTATTGTACCATTTCATTCTGCCTTTGGATGCATATCATGTTATACATGTATTTGATGTTCATTATCTGGATGACTGACCCCGTGGGGGCGGAACATGTTTTCATGTTTTAGGTGCTTGCGAAGAGAGAGTTGAGACACAGGCGCATGATGAAGGCAGGCATTCGAGCAATACTAGTCCGAGTTCTTCATGTTGGTCAGTCAGTTGGAGTGTACTCCAGTTGTGTTAGTTAATCATTCACTATCAGGGAGTCGTACCCGAGAAGCAGCTCAATCGGAAGGTGTTCGGGTGGACCCATTCATATGCATACAGGGCATGATGGCCCAGATGACTCATATGACGCGTTTGATGGAGACCATGCAGACCTCGATGGTTCTTGGTCCATCACAGCAGGGATTCCAGGTGCCGTTTCATGGATAGACTGGAGGAGTGAGTCAGATTGTTGCTCGTCAGAGGCCGCCTACCTTTGAGGGTTCGTCAGAACTAGCTGATATTGTTCATTGGCTTGAGCATTTTGATACACTCTTCGACATGGTTTAGTGTCCGGAAGAGAGTAAAGTGGCAGTAGCGGCTTATTACTTGATTAAGGGCGCTTATTCGTGGTGGCTTTCTGTGAAACCCACCGATCGTGATTGTGTTTAGAGTGAGTTCAAGACTCTCATGTTAGAGAGGTATTATCCGGCTCCACTTCGTGAAGCCAAGTTATCAGAGGTTTTGAACCCCGAACCCGTCAAGGACGAGGGTGTTATTGTCATTGCTGAGAAGTTTCAGGGACTACTTGATTTGCTTAAATGCATTATCCGTCTTGACGTATAAGATCAAATATTTTAGCAAGAGGCTAAATCCGCAGTTGAGGATGCAGTTGTTCAATCACAATTGTAATTCACTTAGTGAGTTCATCGAGAAGGCTCTTGGAGTAGAGCTTTTGATCAAGGAGCTTACTCGGAGATATCCTTCAGCTTCTTCTGGTGGGAGGACTGGGATGTCGGTTCGCTCAGAGGGACATCGGGCTCCAGCTCCCAAGAGGTCGTTTTCTAGCCATCTTCATGCTGATAAAGCATATTATTTTCAGACGACGAGTTCGACTGTTGTTTGCTTTAACTGTGATACAATAGGACATCACAGTACTCGGTGCTCGATGCAGGCCGTTGTTTGTTTTCTGTGTGGGAGGCAGGGACACCTACAGAAATACTGCAGGGGTTCTAGTGCCGGTAGATCTCGAGAGGGCTCACAAGCCTCGAGAGACTTTGTTACTCCAGCCCGTGCATCATCCAAGGGGTCCTATAAGGCTTCGAGAGCCAGAGGTAAGGAGCTTCATCATCGGTTTTGAACAAGTTAATTCTCGCTCGGTAATAGGATAATCATTCATTTCATTTGTCGTTCATTTATTCATATAATTCATTCATCATATATCAATCATGTTGAGACTTATAATTATGAAACTAATCATTCACTTCACGGGGAACGCTGGTTCCAATCATTTCATCTGAGCTATCACTCATTGCGTTATTATTTCACCTCGGTGAGTCATTCTTGATCCTTGTTGGATTTCGATTCATTATCATTCATTGCGATCATTCCTGTTCTTGTGACCTTCCGGGATCATGTTAAGCGGTGAGTTCAGATTTGGGTCTTCCTTGAATCGATGAGATTGGGGGGGATCGATGATCTGAAGGATATCAATGTTGGGTACATTTGAGATGTAGCCTTGTGTTTCGGATTACTGTTTAACTTCTTCTGCATCGTAGTATTGTGTTTGTGAACCATCTGTTGTCGATTTATCGTGTAACTATGGTAATTGAGAATCTTGAGATTTGCATCATTGGTTAGGGTTTCTTCAATTTGGGTGTTGTACTCGAGATTTTATGATGATCTGGGTAATTGTTCATTGTGATGCGAGACGTCAAGTCATGAGAACTTTGGCGTACGATTGATATGGTTCCGAGGGCTATATGTGCGTTGTTGCTTTTCTTTTGAGGTGCGAGTCAGTACTTGCATGGGCGTCCGACGCCGATGAGGATGGGGAAGTGTACACCGATGGATTGTAGACATGTACAATGAGCGGCTCCCTCGGGATGTGTACGTCGGTGTTTCGAATCATGCGGTTGGTACGACTTCCTGGCTGGTCTCCGGCGGAGTGTTTTGCGTTGAGGAGTATTCCTAGAGATGTTGCTTTCAGTTCCTGATGGATAGTTCATATCCCGAGTTGTGTACCCTTAGTTTCGGGGATGAAACTCTTTTTAAGGGGGGAGTATGTAATACCCGTTTGTGAATTCATTAACTATCATTCAGTAATTGCCACTCAGAAATTTTTCACTCAGTAATAATCATTCGTCATTCGTATTCATTCATTTCGTGTTCATCGTTCGGAAAATGGCCGTAAGTTGAGGCAGGAACGGCCGTAAGGCTTGGCCGGTTACAGTCGTACGATCGAGCAGTGTGTCCGGTCAGTTTCGACGTAGGCTTCATACGCCCGTAAGAATTTGCCGAGTATGGTCGTATGAGTCGAGTTACGCCCGTAAGGCAGGTACGGTTACGGCCGTATGTCTGTCAGTAGACTTTCGACGAAATCGGGTTACGCCCGTATGATATGGCTGGTCACAGCCGTAAAGCCATTGACTTGGAGAGTTACATCCATATGTTGGCCGAGTTACAGTCGTAACATTCGACGGTACTTAAGTACCTGGTTGGGTTTTTGTGCTCATTTTATCCTTCCTTCACTTGAGTTCCGAGAGAGAAGTTCTTGGGAGAGATTTTCTTCATCACATCACTTGTGTAGTAGTGTTCTAAGCATACATCTTGGATCGGGAAGCTTGGATAGTCGATTTAACACGAATCCACCAGATCGAAGTGTTTGGATCTTCAAAGGTAAATTCTTCAACATCTTGGATTTCGATTTTGAGTTGGGATATGATGTTTTGAATGTTATAATCATGATATACGAAGTAATATAATTGTGATTATGAATTGTTATAGATTATCATCGGATTAATTGGGATTATTCAAGAACATTTCGAATATTGATTTTGGAATTTGGGGGTTTCGGTTTGATGTTGTCGTAATCTCGAATTGTGTATTCATATGAGAATATTGATTGTATATAAGATGTTTTGTTGGATTGAATCATTCATTGGAGGTTTGGTATCGATATAATTGAGATTGGTTGTAAACAATTGGAGGTTGTCTACAACGTGTTTGTTGAATTGCTTCAATGAGTTTGGGTATTGTTGTATCGACTTTTGAGTTAGTTGTGATCATGCTTGATTTGTATATTAAGTGAATCATTGGTAATTGTGTTATTCAAGGTTGTTTCAAGGATCGATAATCACTTCAAGGACGTTGTTCATGGAAGGACTTTCTTGCCGTCGGTTTGAGGCAAATTTTATACTTGTACTAGTCAATGAGATTAATGTTATCGTATATGAGTATGAATATGTTGTATCATTCCGATACTTGGTCTCTTCATGAGTTCATTTATATTAAAGGGATCGTTCGATACGATACTCTTCAGCAATTATGCCAAATGTTTATTATTATTCATTAGTGGCCGGTTCAAGGCATTGGGGTACTCGTTGTTAATGTTATTATCGATAGCTGGTTCGCAGTATCGATGTATCTATTGTTGTTGTTAATATTAATGTCGATATAAGACATTGTTGTAATCATTGTTATTAAAAATGGCGTCCTGTCATTCATGTTGTATTGGCTGATTGAAGGCATTGTCGTATTCATTCTCATCTTCATCGTCGGTAACCGATTAAAGGTGCCGAGGCATTCATTATATCATTGTTATCGATTGGCCGTTCTAAGGCAATCGAGGTGTTCAATCATTCATTGTATCATTGTCATCGATTGGTCGTTCTAAGGCAATCGAGGTGCTCAAATATTCATTGTATCATTGTTATCGATTGGCCGTTCTAAGGCAATCGAGGTGCTCAATCATTCGTTGTATCATTGTTATCAATTGGCCGTTCTAAGGCAATCGAGGTATTGAATCATTTGCTGCATCATTGTGATCGGTTGGCCATTCTAGGGCAATCAAGGTATTGAATTGGGACTGTCGAGGACGGTTCCCATCCGTGAATTTCTGTCGTCGTGTTGGCCGACTCAAGGCAGCACACTATTATCCTTGTGAATCCGGTAATCTTTGAATTGTTGCCGTTTGTGGTTAATTGTGCTTATGATCTTATTATGAGTAAGCTTGGGGCTTGAACCTTCGCGGTTGGTTTCCCAACACCTACAACTCAGTAGGTCACGGTCATGTTGATGATCTCATTATGGGTAAGTCTGGGGCTTGAACCTTCGCGGTTGGTTTCCCAACACCTACAATTCAGCAGGTCACGGTCACTGGGTGATCTCATTATGGGTAAGGTTGGGGCTTGAACCTTCGCGGTTGGTTTCCCAACACCTACAGCTCAGTAGGTCATGGTCATGTTCATGATTTCATTATGGGTAAGTTTGGGGCTTGAACCTTCGCGGTTGGTTTCCCAACACCTACAGTTCAGTAGGTCACGGCCATTGGATGGTTTCATTGTGATATGGCTTCGTGCCGTGGCTTCGGCCCTCATTGATACAGCTTCAGGCTGTTTTGGTTTCGGGTGATTGTGTTGATTGACAGCTTCGGCTGTGTTATTTTCAGGAACTTGTGACGCCATGGTATTTCCGTTGGAGCCTTCGGGCATTGTGATTCATAATTCATTCAATTCCGGTTTGGTTCGTGTCGTGTAATTCATCGTGGTGTTCTATGTTTATGATTCGCCGTTGGGCACTTATGTTTTAATCTGTTGAACAGGTATTAATAGTATGCTGTGAGCATAGTATTTCATGAATGCTCGGTTCTTACATTGGTTTGTGAGCATCTCGTATCATTATCATTATTGTACCGTTTCATTCTGCCTTTGGATGCATATCATGTTATACATGTATTTGATGTTCATTATCTGGATAACTGACCCCGTGGGGGCGGAACATGTTTTCATGTTTTAGGTGCTTGCGAGGAGAGAGTTGAGACATGGGGGCATGATGAAGGCGACGAGGCATTCGAGCGATACTAGTCCGAGTTGTTCATGTTGGTCAGTTAGTTGGAGTGTACTCCAGTTGTGTCAGTTGTTGTCATGTTGTATTATCCGAGCAAGGCTCGTGGATGTCACTGTATTTCATTTTGGCCATATAGGCCCACTTTTGTCGTTGAAATTCCTTATCGGAATATTGTGTCGGATATCATAGTAGGGACTGTGATCTCCCTTGTTGTTTAACTTGATGTATTTTAGTCATGTTCGCCTGGTGGATCTCCTGGCGTGGGGTCCACGACATTGTAATAACCCAATAGAATTTGGGGGTGTTATAGGCTTAGTCCGGTCTCGTACACAACATAGCATATATGAGGCTACCCACTGCCGAGGCATAGGGTACCTTACTCATCTCTCTCTTGTCTTCCTCACTTTGAGGACATATTATCATGGTGAGATGAATTCCATGTCGCATGGGAAGGAAAGCTCTTTTAGATTCATCCATCTTGAATCTTCTCATGATTTTATCTATATAGAGGGCTTGGGAAAGTCCTATCATTCTTCACGGTATATCTCTATAAAGACGAATCCCTAGAATATAGGAAGCGTGAATTGTGAAACTATTCCATGTTCCTTAAGGAACTCATCATTTACCAGAATATAAGATCTCTGAAACACCATTTAACTGATTAGTATCTTGCCTGCCACGTTTCCTAGTTATAGTGTTCACTGCTGTTTTATTTTGCATTTTCAGATGATATAAACCATTCAACAATGTAGCTGTGCCAACTAATTTATTTCAAAAATAAATTTTACAATTACCATTGCCAATGAAGAAACAAAATCCTTTCCGGTCCAAGACTGGAATGGATACAACGTTTTTATGCCCCTTGGGCAAAACAAGTACTCCATCTAATGTCAAAATAAAACCGAATTCTAAACTCAGTAGGATTGATCCAATATCGGTTGCCTCGACACTCTGTCCGCTTCCAACAGTGATCATTACTTCCCCAGCTTCAAGTTTCCTACTTCGTTCCAGATCCTGATTCATAGTACAAATGTGAGAAGTGGCACCTGAATCCAGAATCCATGAAGCAAAATATACAGTAGCGGAACAATTGGTTTCAAAAACAAAAAGTTCCGTACCTGATGCGCCATTAATCTTAGGACAAGTCATTCGACAGTGGCCCAGCTCACCGCATTCAAGACATTTGTCCGTAGGTTTTGGACCGCCTACCTTTTGAACCTTTCGGGCCTTGCCCTTTCCTTTCTGCACCCCTTTCTTGGGTTTGTACTGCCCGTAGGTCCTTTTCTTCTTGTTCTTGGACCTTCGAGGCCCAGAAGAAATCACAAGAGCAGCCTCTCTCGGTTTAGTCTTCATGTTAGACTGCTCTGTCACCAGTTTATTCATTAGCCCAGCTAATGTGCATGAAATTTCATTACAGTTGAAATTCATTACAAACTGCATGAAAGAGTCAGGGAGAGATTGAAGGATGAGATCAATTTGAAGGGATAAATCCATATTAAAGTTGAGCACCTCGAGCCTCTCAATCATAGAGATCATCTTGAGGACGTGGTATCCCACTTTCTCCCCTTCTTTTATCCTAACACTGAACAACTGCTTCGATATCTCATATCTAGCAGTCTTACTGTGCTCTCCATAAAGTTCGGTCAAGTGTGGGGAATCTGCTGTTGGGAGTATGCCCTCGAATTCCACTCAGAGGATGTTGAGTGAGGGCATTGTACTTGTAATTATGTAAATAATTAATATAAGGCAATGGATGTTTCTTTATTTACTGGTAGTTACTGGCATTTCTAACTCATAAATATACGTATAGAAACTAGTCCATGTATTTGAGAGCAAAAACGTTCCACTCCTTATTGGATAAGGGGGTCGGCAGTGGAAAGGTTTATAGCTCAAATAATTAATCGTTCGCAAGTCAATGAAACTTGACTGGGCGTTTGATAAGTGTCATTTTTGTACACTTATCTATGGTTTGTATCGATAAAATTCACCCATAATTGAGCTAGTCTACTCGTTTTTTGCTTTTAATTAATTAGTTTTAATAATTTTATTTTTATCAGGATTTACTCAAGAAATAACATGTTTATTAAATATTCTCTTTGTTGAATTTTGAAATATTCATGTTGTAGGGCTTTCCGAGACGAATTAGGCAGTCTTTCTGGATTCAAAATCAAAGTTATATATCAAAAGTTATCATCCGAAGAAGATTTGGGGCAAAAACGCAAAGTCTGAGAAATTCTGGGCTGAAAACGTAACTCTCAAAGCAACCAGTGAACAAATTGACGAAGCCAAGTTACGGCCGTAACATTTAGGAGTTACGGCCGTAAGTCATCCTTGTTATGGCCGTAAGTCATCCTTGTTACGGCCGTAACTCCTGAATGTTACGGCCGTAACTCTTGACAGATTCTTATGATTTATCTAATTTTTTATACTTTTTGTGTATTATTGAGGGGATGGCTGGCATTGATCCGATCTAATGTAATAATAATGGAGTTTTGGAGCTATTATATGACTTTAGGTGTATAAATAGACCTCTTAGATCCTTCATCATTGATCATTCATCTTATAATTTTCCATTTTTTGTAAACTTTTCTTTTTGTGTGAAGAGCACACTTGTGTTCTTGAGTGATATTTGTAAGTGTGGTATAGCATATGTTGTTCAGAGAGTTTATTGCTTCTATATCCTTTATCTACTAAGGGAGTTAGGATCAATTCTTTCTCTTGATTCAACTAATAATGACCACAAAAGCTTGTAATATGTATAATAAACTCTTCATGGGCTAAGTAACCTTTAGTTGGGATTATAAACAAGGTTAGTCATGTTATTTATGTTTGTATAAAGATCTATTATGAATTACTTATTATTGTGTGTGATTTTCATTGTTTTAACAATCTTTATTTATTTGGCCAATAAATGATGATATTTATGGTCTTCATATGTTTCGAAAGAAAATATGTTTGATTAGATCAAATGATCTTCACTCTAAGTTGTTCTAGGGGATAGAAATATACCTCTAGTCCTTAGATGATTCTTTGAGTTATTTTCATAAATCCTAATGCTATGTATTGAAGCCAATCAAAATAGAAATATAGTGGATTGATTCAATATGTAGGGGGCGTTTTATAGTTCGAAAGACAAACCGTCTTTTTAAGGAAAATCGAATCTACACAACATAATAAGTAAATTCATCTTATGATCTCCTATACATCTTCTATAACTAATGACGAACTAAGTTTGTAATCCCAACTATTTCATTTTATCATTAATCAATCTATTATTATTGCTATCTTTTTATTTCCTTAAAATAATTAGAACTAATATTGCATTTTCTTTGCAATTATTAAACCAAACTTTTTAATTGTGTGTTTCACTTATCTTATCTATAAAAATAGACTAATAGTGTATAATTCAAATTATAACCAAACTTCCTTGTGGGATCGATAAACCGGACTCAAAAAGTCCACTTTACTACTTGATACGATATCGTGCACTTGCGATAGTTACACTAAGAACGTGTCAAGTTTTTGGCGCCATTGTCGGGGAAGTATAAGAGTTATTTTGAAGTATTACATTATTAACTATTGTTATAAATACAACTTTTTCTTTGTTGTTAATTCTCTTGTCTATGCGAAGGACGTACAATCGCGATTTAGTTTCACTAGATCCCGAGATTGAAGCCACATTTAGAAGAAGGCGAAGAGAACAAAAAACAAGCCGTATTTCTTCACCATCAATGGCGGACGAACCAAACCCACCACTCCTCCAAGAAAATGATAACGAAAGAATTCCTCTGGTAGGGGGAATACCCAATGCTCAAAACATTCAACATCAACAACATCCTATTGTGCCGGAAATAGATGAAGACAACATGCTTTTTGGGGAATTCATAAACCCCCCATCTTTGAGCGTGCAATCAAGTGTGATCTATCCACCATTTGGAGTGGACAATTTTCAAATTCGCCCCGATGTCATCAATCTCTTCTCCAACAACAACTCATTCTATGGAAGAACCGATGAGAATCCATATCTCCATATTAACCGTTTTATGGAGATTTGTGGAAATTTCAAATATCCAAATGTAAATGATGAGGCGATAAAAATGAGACTTTTCGTGCACACTTTGAAGGACAGAGCAAGAGAGTGGCTAGATACCTTGCCACCACGAAGCATAACAAATTGGCCCGAATTTGTTCAAAAATTCACCACTAAATACTTTCCACCAATAAAAGTGGCGAAACTCAAATACGAAATCTCTACATTTCGTCAACAAGATTCGGAGTCATTTCACGAAGCATGGGAGAGATACAAAGATATGCTACGAAAATGTCCTAACCATGGTTTCAATTTGGGAGCACAAGTCAATTACTTCTATTCTGGACTCTTACCTACATGCCGAGCCAATGTCGATTCATCATCAAATGGTTCACTTGGAAACAAAACTATGAGAGAGGCTTATAATCTTTTTGAGGTTATAAGTGAACAAAGTGCAAGATGGCCAGATAGAAATATCCAAAAGAAACCAAATGGCGTTGTTGAAGTGGATTCTTATTCACTTATGTTGGCAAAAATTGAAGCTTTATCAAAGAAAGTCGAGGACATGTCTTTTTCAACTCCTCAATCTGTGAAGACGGTGCAAACTCCACAAGTTTTAGCTCTTTCATGTGAAATCTGTGGAGCAACTCACAACAGCACTATCTGTCCCTTAGCGCAACAGGAGCAATCATTCCCACCACCAGAACAAGTGGCCTATGCTCAGAATTTCCAAAGGCAAGCATACAATCCTCACGGGCCAACATACAATCCAGGGTACAAAAATCATCCAAAATTTTCTTATGCAAACAACAATAATGTGTTGAATCCAACACATCAAGAAAAGAAGCCTGGGTGGGAAGAAGCAATCATGAAGCTATCCGAACAACAACTGAAGTATCAACAACGCAATGATGCTTCAATTAAAAATCTGGAGACACAACTTGGCCAAATGGCCAAAATACTTTCCAAAAGATCCCACGAAATGTTACCTAGCAACACCGAGGTAAATCCAAGGGAGAGTGTCCAGGCTATCACAACAAGAAGTGGAGTGCAATTGCCTGAGATTTCTGTGGAAAATCATCTGACAAAACAAAAAAATAAACAAAGTCGAGAAACAGAAAAAGAATCTGAATCAGGACCTTCATCTCAAAAAGGTCCAGTTGCTGCCAAATCTTATGTTCCACCTATCCTTTTTCCTCAACGGTTGAAGAATCACAAGCTCGATGCGCAATTCGGCAAATTTGTGGAAATTTTCAAAAAGCTACACATCAACATACCTTTTGCCGATGCTCTAGCACAAATGCCAAGCTATGCCAAATTTATGTAAGATATTCTTTCTAACAAACGAAGGCTTGAAGAATATGAAACTGTCGTGCTAACAGAGGAATGTAGCGCAATACTACAAAAGAAGTTGCCACCCAAGCTAAAAGATCCGGGAACTTTTACAATCCCGTGTACAATTGGTGAAGTGAATATTGACAAAGCTCTTTGTGATTTAGGGGTAAGTATCAATTTGATGCCCCTATCAATTTTCAACAAACTAAACTTGGGAGAAGCAAAAGCAGCAATAGTTTCACTGCAATTAGCCGATCGATCAATCAAATATCCACATGGGATAATAGAAGATGTGCTAATCAAGGTTGATAAATTTATATTTCCTGCAGATTTTATCATCCTTGACATGGAGGAAGATCAGGATATTCCTATTATCTTGGGACGGCCATTTCTTGCAACCGGACATGCTCTTATTGACGTCTATGAAGGAAAGCTAATTCTTAGAGTGCAAGACGAACATGCCACCTTCAAAGTCCTAAAAACTTTGAATCATCCCTCCACAGATGATTATTGTCTAAAAATTGATGCAATTGATGCCATAATATGAACAATGTCTTGGGATCTGACGTTAAAAGACCCAGTTTGCCAATTTATAAGAAAATTGGATGGGAAGCTTCTCCCCGACTCTTAGAAGGTGTTTAAGCCATTTCTGAATATAAAATCAGAGGAAGATGTGAGCCATAATCACAACTACTATACATACGCGTAAGTATCTTTTATTTTTGTCGTGTGGTGAGATTTTCTGAATAAAAAAATGTGATACGCGATAAATGCTTTCATTATTCTATTGAGTAGTTGAAGCGCATTCAACGCAATCACAAACTTGTTAAACAATTTTTACCTTCTTTTTCTTCTATAAATAAACTTTGTGCTTGTTTCTTTCATTCACACCTCAAACTTGCACTTTTCTCTGTTTCTCTCTAAAAAAAAAATTTCTTTTCAAAAATGGAGTCATCATCTTCAACAAAAAAATTTAGCACAGTCTGCATTTTTGGTGGAGCTAGTTATGGAAAAGAGGCATGCTTTACTGAAGCAGCCCACAACTTGGGTCGTACCTTAGGAGAAAAATGCATTCATGTAGTTTACGAAGGAAGAAGTCTAGGACTAATGGGACGAGCTGCTGCTTCTGCCTATATGGAAGGAGTAAGAGAGTTGGGAATAATCCCAAAACCTCTGGCTGAAAGTAAAATCACTGGGTCAACTATTGGAGATGAGTTTAGATCTGTAAATATGCAAGATCGCATAACTCACATGATAAATAATTCTGGCGCCTTTATCACCCTTCCCAGTGGTTTTGGCACCCTTGAGGAACTTTTTCATGTGGTTACCAGAGCCCAGCTAAATGTTCATCAAATACCAATAGGTCTGCTTAATGTCAATAGTTTCTTTGATGGTTTACTGTCTTTCATCGACTACTCTACTGAAAAAGGGTTTTATTTCCGAGCGTGCTAAACTAATCATAGTCGTTGCAACAACACCAGAAGAACTAATCGAAAAACTCAATGAATTTGTTCCTCAACCAGATCCAGCTCTAGCTAAAATTTTCTGGGTAGGTTATTTTACCGTGAGAAAACGAAAAGTGGATTCATTCCTCTCCCTTTGATAACCCATGTCGGACCTCTTGTATTTTTACTTTCTGTCGTGTGTAATAATCGTGCTAAATGATGGCAGCTTAAGGAGTTTCTTCTTGATCTCTTGACGCGCATCTATTCGCGATTTATGTATTGTTATTTTATTGCTGTAATTTTTATTGCGTGTTTTGCTTTTATAAAAACTTTGATGGCAGCGTAAGGCGACTCTTCGGACTTTCTTGATGCGAATCTTAAAAATTGTGTTATACTTACGAATATATTTTATTTTCTTTTATTGTGTGCCTCGTATATTTATTCTCTTGCAGATTCTAAAAGGCGTTAGCTCAGACATCAACTTTCTTAACAGGGAGTATTCTGCTTTTCTGCATTGAGTTTTATTTTATTTTATTTTTTATTTTTAAACTGAGGACAGTTTTATTTTCAAGTTTGGGGGTGGTTTGTTTAATTATTTTGGTGTGTTTTGATTGATTTGGTTATTTGCCTTAATTTATATATATATATATATATAGTATTTTGATTTTTGAGATTTCTAGATCTGGCCATAACACCAATAAAATAACTATATACAAGCTTCTAAAAACGTTTTAACCGGTAAAAAATTTGTATATTCCAAAATTTTTTAGCCTTAAGCACTCTTACCAAACCTTGTAGTTATCATATAAAATCGAGTCATTCGTTACCTTGAGAAAAGAAGAATCAGTCGTTGATGAAAAATATGTAACACCCCAAACTAGGCGGATATTACAGTGCCGTAGATCCCCGACTGGGACCCACCAGGCAAATGAAAATGAATGAATTACACAGAGTAAATGTAGTACCGAACCACATTACAACAATAATTACTCCGATGAGGAGTTCAATTACAACACACCAGGACAATACCGAATACTAGTGTATTTTATATGAAGATAAAATACACAACAATGAATGAAACGGAGCATCCAAATGAAAATCTGCAGCGGAAAATAAATGACAACAATATGAATAACTGAAAAGAACGGGGGCCCCTACTAGTATCACTGGGACTCTTCGCCGTCAACAAGCTATTCCCGTGCTTTTGCCTTGCCATGACCTGAAAAACAAAATCCCCAGCCGGGGTCAGTTACACAGAACAACAATCCTCAAGAGTTGAAAATACACAATCATGATATATCTTTAGTTATAAAATATCCTTAGTTATGAATTACGCTGAAGAGGAGTATCATAGTACGCCCGTAGTGTTATGTGCAAGTGTACAAGACGGATGACCGGACACACCCGTCCTTGTACCTAATTAGTCTCACGGAGTTAATCTTTACCGTGTGCACAGCCCAATGTATCACTCCCAATACATGGCCATAGCGTGCCCGACTAAAAATTCCACACATCCGCACCCGGCCACGCAATATGAACCCAGAAGGTCATATGAACGAGAATGACCAAAATGAATATCGATGAATAATAATTCGACAAGTTCAAGAATGACTCACCGCGATGGAAATAACAGTGAAGTGATTGATAACTCAATGAAATGATTGGAACCGTCGTTCCTCGTGAATGAAGTGATTATTAGACAATTACAAATCTTAATACGGTTAATACAATGATGAATGAATTATGATTATGAATGAACAACAACAAAAGGAATGAATATCCTTTTAACCGAGTAAGAATTAACTTACTCAACCGGTGAAGAATGTCCGTCCACGAACAACGTCCTAAATGAAATGTCGGTCGCTCGAACAACCTTGAATAACACAATTACCAATAATCCGTTCAATATACGTATCAAACACGATTACAACCACCTCAAACATCGATACAACAATATCCAAACTCGTAGATGTACTCTAACGAATACGTTGAGAATATCCTTCCCGTCGGTTATAACCAAACCCAAATTATCGAAACCAACTTTCAAATGATTGATTCAAACCAGCAAAACAATATCAATGACATCAATAATCCAATAGGAATCCACAGTTCAAGATTACACAACATCAATCGGAAAATCCCCAAATTAACCGAAGTCAACCCCAAGGGTTCTTGAAGTAATCCCCAAAATAGCCATTAAATCCGTAGGAATATTTTTATCCAAGGTAGATAATTCATATCTAACATATTCCAACAATAATCCAAGCTTACAAGAAGAAATCGGAAGAAAAAACCCAAAAATTCGAAATTCTAGATCCAAGAGATTAATACCTTAGATTTGATGTTTGTAGGTGATGAAATGATGATTACTCCGGCTTATACGCTTGAAGATGATGATTGATGATTACACCTCGAAGAATACTCTCCAAATCGCTCCAAATCGCCCGGAACCGAAGAGAGAAAAGAAGAAATGACAAATGACGAAATCTGGGCTACACTGTCCAATTTATAGAAATTCCAGTGTAGCGCGCGCTAGCCCCAGTTCTTAGCGTGCGCTAACGGGTGTTATGGTAAGTCCAGTACTCACTGTCCGACAACGGTAGCGCGCGCTACGTACCTTTTTGTAGCGTGCGCTACGGCTGAACACTTAGCGTGCGCTAAACCCAAAATGTTAGCGTGCGCTAACGAATTATCTGATGCCGATTCAGAGTCCGTAACCTTCGCCCTCTCGATTCGATCGCG
The DNA here is from genome assembly GCA_033398695.1 of Orobanche coerulescens. NCBI lineage: Eukaryota > Viridiplantae > Streptophyta > Magnoliopsida > Lamiales > Orobanchaceae > Orobanche > Orobanche coerulescens. Next base: position 660,697 of record JAWKAU010000036.1, on the reverse strand, counting down.
GTAGCGTGCGCTACAATCAATATTTAGCGTGCGCTACAATATCGATTGCGTACGCTAAAAACCACTCATAGCACGCGCTATGAATTAATCCAATGCAGTCTAGTAGCCACTAGACTCAACCTGATTCGACCTTAGCGCGCGCTATACCGACTGCATAGCATGCGTTACTCCGGCCTACTAGCGCGCGCTACTTACCATTCGTAGCGTGCGCTACATATAACTCACCTGCAGTCCAGTGCCTTCTGGACTGCAGCCAGGACAACATTAGCGTGCGCTAATGCTGAGTGGTAGTGTGCGCTACCTGTACTCAATTAGCGCGCGCTAAATAGAGTACATAGCGTGCGCTACTCCTCACACACAGCCCACCATGAAGATGACGATGATGATACGCTCGGCCCGACTATCCAACTGGGTTGAATGATGAAATAACACTGATACGCAGTACCAATATACTCCGAACGGTGAATACAATGAATGAAATGAACGATGAATGATCATTAATGAGCGAAAAAAATTGCTGAGTGACAATTACTGAATGATAAGCACTGAACGATAATGACTGAATTACAACTGGGTATTACATACACCCCCCCTTAAAAGAGTTTCGTCTCCGAAACTAAGGGTCAAACAATTCGGGATAACTCTCCCGCATACTATCCTCGGTTTCCCAATTAGCCTCTTCGACTCCGTGTCTAGACAACTAAATTTTAACCAAAGGAATCGCCTTATTTCTCAACTGTTTGATTCGCCGCTCTAAAACTCGTATAAGACGCTCCTCATATGAATGATCATCGGCGATCTCGATTTCTTCGAACTGAAGTATGTGACTCGGGTCGGCAACATACTTCCGCAACTGATAGACGTGAAACACATTATGAATTCAGCTCAACGCCGGAGGTAAAGCCAACCGATAAGCTAACTCGCCTACTCGATCCAAAATCTCAAACGGTCCAATGAATCTCGGACTCAACTTCCCCCGTTTTCCGAAACGAAAAATACCTCGACTCGGGGATACCTTGACCAAAACGTGGTCGCCCGTCTCGAACTCTAGTGGTCGATGACGAGTGTCTGCATAAGATTTCTGTCGACTCTGAGCGGTCAACAAACGACTCCTGATCAAAGCTACCTTCTCTCGGGCGACTATAAGCATATCGGGCTCGGTGCCGATTGATTCTGATAGGTCGTCCCAACACAAAGGAGATCTACAACGTCGACCGTACAAGGCCTCGTAAGGCGCCATCTTGATCGAAGCATGCCACTATTATTATACGTGAACTCGATCAATGGTAGTTGGGCTTCCCAGTCGTCTTTCCAATCGAGGACGCATGCCCTCAACATGTCCTCTAATGTCTGAAGGGTTCTCTCTGATTGTCCGTCGGATTGAGGATGAAAAGCAGTACTGAGATTAAGCGGAGTTCCCATGGCACGATGAACTGATTTCCAAAAATGAGACACGAATCGTCTGTCACGATCGGAAACGATACTTTTGGGAGTACCGTGCAATCTCACTATCTCTTTGATAAATAACTGGGCAAGTCTCTCGGGACCCCACATATCCTAAATCTCAAGGAAATGAGCTGATTTAGACGAGCGGTCCACAATCACCCAGATCGTATTCATGCCGCGACGACTCGTCGGCAAACTCGTGATAAAATCCATAGAAATATCTTCCCACTTCCATTCTGGAATAGGGCGAGGTTTCAGCATACCCGCCGGTCGCTGATGTTCAATCTTGACTTGCTGATAGGTTAAACATCTTGAAACAAATTCTGCGACTTATCGCTTCATATTACTCCACCAGTAATATAGTTTCAAGTCCTTGTACATCTTGCTAGACCCCGGATGAACCGAATAAGGGGTAGCATGAGCTTCTCTCAAAATCGAGTTTCTCAACTCGTAAATCGCCGGTACGCACAACCGATTCTTAAATCTCAAAAGTCCATCCTCGTGGATCACGAATCCAGGGGCTTTCCCCTGAGCCACATCCTCACGAATGTGCAACATTGCTGGGTCTGAACCCTGATTCTCCCGGATCGCCTCCTCAAGTGAAGATGAAATTTCTAACGTACAAAGTTGCCCTTGTACTCACTGTAACCAGACCTCGATCTCGGTTCTCAAAAATTCCTGCTGAAGTTCCTTCTGAACTGTTAAACGAGCAAGCATCTGCTCCTGAACAGACTTACAACTCAAGGTGTCGGCGACAACGTTCGCCTTGCCCAGGTGGTAAAGGATCTCGATATCGTAATCTCTGATTAGTTCCAACCACCGTCTTTGTCGCATATTTAACTCCTTCTGGGTAAATATACACTTAAACCCCTGTGATCAGTGAAGATCTGACGGTTGACGCCATAAAGGTATCGATGCCAAATTTCCAACGCGAAAATCACGGCTGCCAGCTCCAGGTCGTGGGTCGGATAATTAACCTGCTAATCCGAGGAAACTTCGGATTTCCTAAACATTATTCGGAGGTTGCCAATCTCGGATAGCCTCCGACTTCTGAGGGTCGACACGAACTCTGTCTGATGAAATTACATGCCCGAGAAAAGTCACTTCGGACATCCAGAACTCACATTAGAAAACTTTCCATAAAGTTGCTCGCGTCTTAACACGTCGAGAACCTGATGAAGATGTACCTCGTGTTCCTCTCGGTCACGAGTATAAATTAAAATGTCATCGATGAAGACAACAACAAACTGATCCAAAAAGTCGATGAAAACCCGATTCATTAACTCCATGAATACCACAGGTGCATTAGTTAGCCCGAACGGCATAACTACGAACTCATAATGACCATAGCGTGTATGAAACGCTGTCCTTGCGATACCCGACTCTCGAATTCGCAACTGATGATATCCAGATCTTAGGTCGATCTTGGAAAATATTGAAACTCCCTGAAGTTGATCTAAGAGATCATCAATACGGGGTAAGGGACTCTTAATCTTGATTGTCACCCTATTCAACTCCCGATAATCACTACACATACGGAACGAACCATCCTTCTTCTTGACGAACAACACTGGTGCTCCCCACGGGGACGCACTCGGTCGGAGATAACCTTTCTCGAACAATTCCTCTAGTTGAATCTTCAACTCCTGCATTTCGGTCGGGGCCATCCGGTATGGTGCCTTCGATGACGGGGATGTACCGGGCTCCAACTCACTCGTGAATTCCACAACTCTATGTGAAGGCAACCAGGTAACTCGTCTGGGAATACATCGTCAATCGATGACAATGATACCACAAATGAATGAACATTTCGATTGCCCTAGAACGGTCAATCGATGAAAATGATTCAATAAATGATTGAACAACTCGATTGCCTTAAAACGGCCAATCGATGAAAATGATACAATGAATGATAGAACAACTCGATTGAGGAATCTCTCTGCTTCCATCATAATAATAATTCTTCTGGAACAACGGGGATTACCTCCCTGAGGCACACATTCGACAACCAACGACGGAAACATAGTGACCAAACGCTTACAACACTAAGGATAGTATCATGACGATCCATCCAACTAATACCTAATATCACATCATCCTTAGATAAATCTCACCACGATTAGGTCCATCAACCAATCGCGGTCATTAAGCTTACTTCGGTATGATTTCCGAAAATTCTTCCATCTTCAGGTAGACCGATGGTATGAGGCCCACAAGCAATAGGACTATCCTAAAATAAGTCTATTCAAACATGATTCGAAAATGAATGAATGCGGTGTACCAGTATCAAAAGGTACACACAAGATGAAATAAAATTACGAGTATACCTGAGATCATTCGGGCCACCGGATCGTCGATCCTCTTCATCACATGAATCCGGGACTTGCCGGCCCCCGAACCGGATGCTCCCGTCTGATAAATATGAGCTCCAACTTTATTTTCTTCCAATGTCTTAAATGACGTTGACAGAGCAGTCTGATTCTGAATCGCTGATTGCTTCGGGGCCTGAGATGCCGCCGGAGCCGACTTGGAGTCCTTTCGGCAAAAACGGGCCTTATGCCCAAAATTCCCACAATTATGGCACGCGATAGACGGTTTCAGACACTTAGTGCTGTAATGACCCGGCGCTCCACAGTTGAAACAGGTGATGGCCGAACTGGCCGCTCGGGACTGAGATCCCGTACGATTATGCGCCGTAGGAGGTTGCTCAGAAACGATAGGACTCACACGAGGCTTCTTGAAGGTTGACTGACCGCCTTCAGATTGATTACGCTTCGTTGATTTCTTGCTGCCAGATGAAGGTTGTTGCTCAACAATTTCCTTAGCAGCAGGCTCATTCGGGAGAGTTCTCCCGATTAATCCGGCCAGAGTGGCGCAATGATGATTGAGCAATTGCATATGGGTCATCATGACCTGCATAAAATTGAGTGGATCAACCCGAACATCTTCTGATCGAGCCGAGTCCTGGGTACGATTTCCCAACGGCGAGTGATTATTTCCTGGGTTTCGGCCCGCACCGCGTCCTCTCCCCGTGCATCCCCTGACAGCTCTCTCCATACTGAAGTAAGAAGGTCACATGATAATCATAGATCCCGTATAAGTACCGCATTATGATTTACGTCATGAAATGATGAAAATGTGCATATGCGCTATAACACAGTAATTACATGAATGATTAACTGAGGTGACATGATTATCTAATGAAATTATTGAAATGATAATCTTGAACAAATTAACAAGGTTAAAGATATGATCTTCCAGATCAACAACTGAGTAATGACATGAATTAAGTGATTAATGAGTTAACATGATCGTCCTGATCATCAACTGTGTAATGAAATGAATTGAGTGAATAATGAATTAATATGATCAACATGATTAAAATGAAAATGATGTTTGAGGATTGTTAACTATTGAATTATGAATGAATAATTATTGCCAGAAATTATACCATGGCGTTAGAAGTCTTACAGTTCTTTCGGTTTGATTGGCTCGGCATCTGCAGAGGTCACACGTGACGCGAAAGTCTAATGATACTAGTCCAATGACGATGATTTCAAATGAGACATGACTCGGAAGGTAGTATTCAAAACCACGCTCCGATACCGACTCTGTAACACCCCAAACTAGGCGGATATTACAGTGCCGTAGATCCCCGACTGGGACCCACCAGGCAAATGAAAATGAATGAATTACACAGGGTAAATGTAGTACCGAACCACATTACAACAATAATTACTCCGATGAGGAGTTCAATTACAACACACCAGGACAATACCGAATACTAGTGTATTTTATATGAAGATAAAATACACAACAATGAATGAAACGGAGTATCTAAATGAAAATCTGCAGTGGAAAATAAATGACAACAATATGAATAACTGGAAAGAATAGGGCCCCTTACTAGTATCACTGGGACTCTTCGCCGTCAGCAAGCTATTCACGTGCTTTTGCCTTGCCATGACCTGAAAAACAAAATCCCCAGCCGGGGTCAGTTACACAGAACAACAATCCTCAAGAGTTGAAAATACACAATCGTGATATATCTTTAGTTATAAAATATCCTTAGTTATGAATTACGCTGAAGAGGAGTATCATAGTACGCCCGTAGTGTTCTGTGCAAGTGTACAAGACAGATGACCGGACACACCCGTCCTTGTACCTAATTAGTCTCACGGAGTTAATCTTTACCGTGTGCACAGCCCAATGTATCACTCCCAATACATGGCCATAGCGTGCCCGACTAAAAATTCCACACATCCGCACCCGGCCACGCAATATGAACCCATAAGGTCATATGAACGAGAATGACCACAATGAATATCAATGAATAATAATTCAACAAGTTCAAGAATGACTCACCGAGATGGAAATAACAGTGAAGTGATTGATAACTCAATGAAATGATTGGAACCGTCGTTCCTCGTGAATGAAGTGATTATTCGACAATTACAAATCTTAATACGGTTAATACAATGATGAATGAATTATGATTATGAATGAACAATAACAAAAGGAATGAATATCCTTTTAACCGAGTAAGAATTAACTTACTCAACCGGTGAAGAATGTCTGTCCACGAACAACGTCCTAAATGAAATGCTGGTTGCTCGAACAACCTTGAATAACACAATTACCAATAATCCATTCAATATACCTATCAAACACAATTACAACCATATCAAACGTCGACACAACAATATCCAAACTCGTAGATGTACTCTAACGAATACGTTGAGAATATCCTTCCCGTCGGTTATAACCAAACCCAAATTATCGAAACCAACTTTCAAATGATTGATTCAAACCAGAAAAACAATATCAATGACATCAATAATCCAATAGGAATCCACAATTCAAGATTACACAACATCAATCGGAAAATCCCCAAATTAACAGAAGTCAACCCAAAGGGTTCTTGAATTAATCCCCAAAATAGCCATTAAATCCGTAGGAATATTTTTATCCAAGGTAGATAATTCATATCTAACATATTCCAACAATAATCCAAGCTTACACGAAGAAATCGGAAGGAAAAATCCAAAAATTCGAATTCTAGATCCAAGAGATTAATACCTTATATTTGATGTTTGGAGGTGATGAAATGATGATTACTCCGGCTTATACGCTTGAAGATGATGATTGATGATTACACCTCGAAGAATACTCTCCATATCGCTCCAAATCGCCCGGAACCGAAGAGAGAAAAGAAGAAATGACAAATGACGAAATCTGGGCTACACTGTCCAATTTATAGAAATTCCAGTGTAGCGTGCGCTAGCCCCAGTTCTTAGCGTGCGCTAACGGGTGTTATGGTAAGTCCAGTACTCACTGTCCGACAACGGTAGCGCGCGCTACGTACCTTTTTGTAGCGTGCGCTACGGCTGAACACTTAGCGTGCGCTAAACCCAAAATGTTAGCGTGCGCTAACGAATTATCTGATGCCCAGTACTGGAGTCCAGAACCTTCTGTCCTCTGATCTGATCGCGGTAGCATGCGCTACAATCAATATTTAGCGTGCTCTACAATATCGATTGCGTACGCTAAAAACCACTCATAGCGTGCGCTATGAATTAATCCAATGCAGTCCAGTAGCCACTGGACTCAACCAGATTCGACCTTAGCGCGCTCTATACCGACTGCATAGCGTGCGTTACTCCGGCCTACTAGCGCGCACTACTTACCATTCGTAGTGTGCGCTACATATAACTCACCTGCAGTCCAGTGCCTTTTGGACTGCAGCCAGGACAACATTAGCGTGCGCTAATGCTGAGTGGTAGCGTGCGCTACCTGTACTCAATTAGCGCGCGCTAAATAGAGTACGTAGCGTGCGTTACTCCTCACACACAGCCCAACATGAAGATGACGATGATGATACGCTCGGCCCGACTATCCAACCGGGTTGAATGATGAAATAACACTGATATGCAGTACCAATATACTCCGAACGGTGAATACAATAAATGAAATGAACGATGAATGATCATTAATGAGCGAAAAAAATTACTGAGTGACAATTACTGAATGATAAGAACTGAACGATAATGACTGAATTACAACTGGGTATTACAAAATAGAACTGAAATTTACTTAATTTGTAGAGTTTTTGATTTTTCATGCTTAACTAAAAAATGATTTTCTGCAAAAATTCTATTCCCTAAAAAAAAATGAGTCATTGGTGAAAAGAGCTACACGTTTGCAAATAACGGTGTGAAAGATATCACCTAAAAAAATGACGAAAAGGAGAAATGTTGAGCAGCAACAGCTGCCTAATTTTGGAGGTCTTAAGTTTTGCGAAAAATAAAGGACTAACCATTGTTGGTGCGTAGCTGCCGTCTCAGAAAAATTGGTGAAAAGAGCTACACGTTAGCAAATAACGGTGTGAAAGCTATCACCTTTTAAAAAAATGAGATAGAAATTGTGTTAGTGAAAAGAGCTACACGTTATCAAATAATGGTGTGAAAGCTATCACTAAAAGGGATGTAGTTTATGAGCAGATTTGAATTAATTAGCGGCTGAATTTCAATACACTCAATTTCGTGAATAATCACAATATTTGATGACGCCAATGAAATTCTTCTTCATATTGAGTCGAAAAATAAACGAGTGATCAAGAGCAACCATTAAAGGGAGTCGTGTGTATCACGAGTGGGAAAGAAATAATCAACCTTTTGGGGGGAAACCTTACATTTTGGAATTACAATACTAAAACCGTGTTTTAACTTCAAAATCATTTGTAGATTTATTTTGAATCTTGATTCATTTATATCTCCTGTATAAGCTGGTTGTTGTGTATTAATGGCATTTTGATCTCCTTTTCTCTTTTTATATTTTAATTTATGTGTGTATTAATTTTATTATTTTTGTTTTATATTTATTTTTATTTTTGGAGCATGAATAATAAAGAGTCTTGCTCGGGACTCGCAAGAATTCAAGTTTGAGGGTGTGATAATTGTCATTTTTGTACACTTATCCATGGTTTGTATCGATAAAATTCACCCATAATTGAGCTAGTCTACTCGTTTGTTGCTTTTAATTAATTAGTTTTAATAATTTTATTTTTATCGGATGATGATCGGATTAAATAACTGATTTACTCAAGAAATAACATGTTTATTAAATATTCTCTTTGTTGAATTTTGATATATTCATGCTGTAGGGCTTTCCGAGACGAATTCGGCAGTCTTTCCGGATTCAAAATCAGAGTTATATATCAAAAGTTATCATCTGAAGAAGATTTGGGGCAAAAACGCAAAGTCTGAGAAATTCTGGGCTGAAAACGTAACTCTCAAAGCAACCAGGGAACAAATTGACGAAGCCAAGTTACGGCCGTAACATTCAGGAGTTACGGCCGTAAGTCATCCTTGTTACGGCCGTAACTCCTGAATGTTACGACCGTAACTCTTGACAGATTGTTATGATTTGTCTAATTTTTTATACTTTTTGTGTATTATTGAGGGGATGGCTGGCATTGATCCGATCTAATGTAATAATGCTGGAGTTTTGGAGCTATTAGATAACTTTAGGTGTATAAATAGACCCCTTAGATCCTTCATCATTGATCATTCATCTTATAATTTTCCATTTTTTGTAAACTTTTCTTTTTGTGTGAAGAACACACTTGTATTCTTGAGTGATATTTGTAAGTGTGGTATAGCATATGTTGTTCAGAGAGTTTATTGGTTTTATCTCCTTTATCTACTAAGGGAGTTAGGATCAATTCTTTCTCTTGATTCAACTAATAATGACCACAAAAGCTTGTAATATGTATAATAAACCCTTCATGGGCTAAGTAACCTTTAGTTGGGATTATAAACAAGGTTAGTCATGTAATTTATGTTTGTATAAAGATCTATTGTGAATTACTTATTATTGTGTGTGATTTTCATTGTTTTAACAATCTTTATTTATTTGGCCAATAAATGATGATATTTATGGTCTTCATATGTTTCGAAAGAAAATATGTTTGATTAGATCAAATGATCTTCACTCTAAGTTGTTCTAGGGGATAGAAATATACCTCTAGTACTTAGATGATTCATTGAGTTATTTTCATAAATCCTAATGCTATGTATTGAAGCCAATCAACATAGAAATATAGTGGATTGATTCAATATGTAAGGGGCGTTTTATAGTTCGAAAGAGAAACCGTCTTTTTAAGGAAAATAAAATCTACACAACATAATAAGTAAATTCATCTTATGATCTCCTATACATCTTCTATAACTAATGACGAACTAAGTTTGTAATCCCAACTATGTCATTTTATCATTAATCAATCTATTATTATTGCTATCTTTTTATTTCCTTAAAATAATTAGAACTAATATTGCATTTTCTTTGCAATTATTAAATCAAACTTTTTAATTGTGTGTTTCACTTATCTTATCTATAAAAATAGACTAATAGTGTATAATTCAAATTATAACCAAACTTCCTTGTGGGATCTGTAAACCGGACTCAAAAAGTCCACTTTACTACTTGATACGATATCGTGCACTTGCGATAGTTACACTAAGAACGTGTCAGCGTTAAGTTTATGTGAAGACTTGTATGACATGTTCTTTGACATGGAGAGTGCTTGTCGAACCCTAATGGTTAGTGGGAGCACACGTTATAGGCATGCTGATTGGATTAGTATACTCGAACCGACTCACTCTCGATTCGTCACACGGATTTCACTTCGGGACAATCAATGATGGAATCGAAAGGTTGTGATAGGTATTTGTGAACCTTCGACTTGAGGATTTAGTAGGGATGTGCTTGTGACGTCAAGATTTTCATTAGAGTAGTTCCACCCTGTAAACTGGGAGGCGGGGGTCAACCTCGACGTGCATCTTGACGGGCAAGTAGCAGGTCCTACTGAATACCAAGATAGAATTCTTTCTCCCATTAGTGAGCGGGTTAAATGTCCTATGCGGTTATTGGCAGATGAGATCATAAGTCTTTGGCCAAAGCATTAGAGCTAGTTGTATTGAATACACGAGAGCTCGATGATCTCGATTTGCATTAACGCATACATAGCGTCAAGTAACAGATAGGGTTTGACTGACCGTGACCCTATAACTTGATCGAGACATTTGAAAGAAGGGTTTATACGTATATTGGTATTCACGACAGAATGGTTCTTGAATGATCCCAATCATTCGTTCTCAGTTGGGGTACAGTGTAGGCCGCCAGGCTGGCTAGGTAGTGCTACTACTCTTTGGTTCCTCCCATTGCTGACTGAGACGGACCTACCGAGTCGCGCAATAGGATTGACAATGGAATGAATCACACTTATTCTCTCATTATGAATATTAGATACTGGATATCTAATTAATTGGGACATTTGATGTCTAAATTAATTTATTGGATAAATTAATTTACGGCCTAATGAATTAAATAAATTACCGGGTGATTAATTTAATTCATGAATATAATTATTTCTTGGAGAAATTAATTATGTCATTATGTATTTGATATTATTAAATAATTAGATTAATTGATCGATATAAATACATCGGAACGGAATCGGAGTTTATCTGTTTGGACTCACGGGAGTTTGAAACGAACCAGACTCATCCGATTCCTTCTAGAGGCCGCCCCCCACCTTGACTCCTTACCTTGGTCTTTGTCTTGATATGGTTGGTGTAAGACTTATGACTTATGGGATATCAAATCTCTTATTTTATGGTAAAGGGGGCTTGAGGAGATATGGTTGGAAGAATAAAAGGAAGACTACTCTCATCTTATCACATTGATAATACATATGTGATTTGAGCTAGAGAAAGAGAGAGAGTTTTTCTTCAAGTCTTCACATTTATTCATTGTTCTTGAGATATATTCTTGGAGAAAATATCAAGAGATAAAATTGAGAGATATAAATTAGAGTGTTAAAATAATAAAGCTTCATCACTTGATTCTAGTCGTAACCTTAGAGGTTAATCTAGCGTTGTCATTCCGTTCGTTTCTCCGACGCGTGACAAGTAGAGACGCGGTTTTTTCGGCATTGGATCATTTAAGGGCTCGGAGCATTTTGGATCGTTTGGGGAATAGCTCAAGAGAACGAACTCCATATAATCAACGGACGACAAGGATATGATTTCGAATCTTCCATTGTTTATTTTATATTCGTATATGCGTAGCTCGATCGATCCTCGTAGGGATTCGGATCGAATTAATTTTTGTTTTACTGCTTCCGCTGGGCCTTCGTTTTAGGCACCGAATCCCAACAGTGGTATCGGAGCGAGATCTTGCGATCATATATATGATATTTAGCATTTGGAATGCTTATTTTGTGATTTAGAATCACTTTGATAATCGTAGATATTTTATTGTTCATCGTAGTGTCGTTTTTCCGTGATTTTATGTTATGGTATAAATCAGGTTTTTCTTGGAAATATGATTTATATTAATAATATATAGATCAGGAATAACAGGATTTTAGAAATCTGCCCGAAAACGAGTTGTATCCAATCATTGGAAGATTTTCTATACAACCGCCAAGTTCGTAGCACGTCCGCCTGCGGGTCGACGCTTGCCGTATTCTCGACGAGTCGGTGCGAGCGTTCTATATCCAAAAGTGCTTGTTGGATCCGGCCGAGCGCGTTGTTGTATCGTGCCGAGCACTTGCTATATCCAGCCGAGCGCGTTGTTGTATCCAGCCGAGTGCTTGCTGGATCCGGCCGAGCACGTTGTTGTATCCTATCGAGCACTTGCTGTATCCGACCGAGTGCTTGTTGGATCCAGCCGAGCGCTTGTTGTATCCTCCCGAGCACTTGCTGTATCCGGCCGAGTACATGTTGTATTCTGCCGGGCGTGTCCGGGCATGGTCGGTCCCCCTTTCCTGTCTGGAGCCGGGCGCGTCCTGTAGGCTGCCGGGCATGGCTTGTACGCTGCCGGGCAGGGTGCCTTGTGCTGCATGGCAGTTTCCAGGCTGTCGGGTACTGGGTCTCGTTTTTCAGGATATTTTCGATTATTGAATTTTCCTATATTAAAATCATTAATTTGGATATTTTGATGAGGGAAAATTCAAAGAAAATATTTTAAGGGTACACTACGGACGAAAATTAAATTGTCGATTATTGTTGAATTAATTGGATCAATTCTATTTATTGTTGATTATTGATTGGATCATATGTAATCTTCTCGTTTTCCATTTGTATTGGATGAATGCTTTTGAATGGGGATGTGGTTCATGGACTTAGTTTGAATCGTTCGTTTTATTCAATTGGGTTGTAAAGGCCGTTTTGAGCCTATTTATTTTACTAGAAATATTTGTATCTAGAATGCAATTTTTCAATGTAAAATTTATATGTAATGACGAAGACCGGAGGAAGATCTGTTTCGAGAAGACGAAGATTCAAGACGAAGACTAGTAATTAGATTATGGAATTTTTGTTTTCTAGGAACGGTCCATGAACCACATGATGGTAGCAACTAGGTTGTGAATGGTTGTTCATATTGTATGAATGCAACAAACGCGCTAAAATGATTAATGTGCAAAGTGTCACGTTAATCGCGAAAATTCTCCCACAACAAATTATTGAGTTTATAAGGTTTCAAGGTTTTCCTTCCCTCCATCGAGCTTTCGAGAAATTGAAATCCAAACCGGATGTGCTATGCTTCCGAGTTATCGGGGTAGTCATTCGGGGAGGATGGATAAATTACCGGGAGCGCATTGGATGTCTTCGGTTGGAGCAAATTTTATCCCTAGAAACCTGATAGGTTGCCCGATAAGATTCAATTGTGAAACTGATTTGCGTCGATGGTATAAACTTAACTTGTTCACGAACCATAGAAACCGTATAGGTTGAGGGGAGTGAACAAGGGGAAAAAGAAGATCGAATCATCCATTAGATGGGTTGGTGTTGGACACCACTTTATGAAAATTAATAGACTAGAAACCTGTTCGGTTAACCTCTATTAAGATTTATAAAGAACTCGATCACCACTATGAAGTAGGGCGACGATACTTCTGGATTTCACATGGGAGTGTGTTGTTCCGATAAAAATAGTAGGAGCTGGGTAACAAGAATAGAAAAGACCTTAATTCTATACTCAGATCATAATATAACAAGTCACTAATTAATCTGTTATACTTAATGCAGACATAACTTCAATATGACAATGAATCCACTCGCAACTCTACTCGAGAAGAACACCCTGATTGGACCTAACTTTGTAGACTGGCTCCAAAATCTGATGATTGTCCTCAGTATGGAGGCACTGGGATACGTCTTGGAGACAAACATTCTAGCGCCTCCTGTGCGGACCAGAGCGAATCAGGAAGAGATCGAAAACCACGAAAAGTGGGTTAAGGATGACGTAAAAGTCCATGCATACATGATGGATTCTATGTCTAATGAGCTTTATAGAGCTCATGAGAAAATGTCTTCTGCTAGGCAGATTCTATCTCACTTAACCGAGCTTTATGGTGAGCACAGCAGAACTGCTAGATATGAGATATCCAAGCAACTGTTCGGTGCAAGGATGAAGGAAGGTGAGAAGGTTGGGGAACACGTCCTGAAAATGATATCCATGATCGAGAGATTTGAGGCTCTTGATTTTAAAATGGATACTTCTCTCCAAACCGACCTTATCCTACAGTCTCTTCCTGATTCCTTCTCACAGTTTGTTATGAACTTTAACTGCAATGAGATTGCATGTAATTTAGCTGGGCTAATGAACAAACTTGTGACCGCTCACTCTCAGATGAAGACTCCGCGGATGAAGGAGTCTGCTCTTGTGATTTCTTCTGGACCTCCGAGGTCTAAGAATAAGAAGAAAAAGACTAAGAAGCAAACTGGACCATAAGTTAAGGACCTTAAGGGTAAGGGCAAGGCCCCGATGGTTCCAAAGAGCAAGAAGAAAGACGCTTGTCTCAAGTGCGGTGAGATGGGCCACTGGGCTAGAGAGTGTCCGATTCTTCATGGCACTTCAGGATCTGGAACAGAGTAGGAAGCTTGGAGCTAGAGAAGTAATGGTCACTGTCGGAAGCGGGCATAGTGTCTAGGCAACCGACATAGGATCACTTCTTTTGGATTTAGAATCCGGGTTTGTTCAGACTTTAGAAGATGTACTTGTTTTGCCCAAGGGGCATAAAAACATTGTATCCATTCTGGTCATGGACCGAAAAGACTTTTCATTTTTCATTGGTGATGGTTCCTGCAAAATTTATTTCAAAAATAAACTAGTGGGTACTGCTACATTGTTAAATGGATTGTATCATCTAAATCTCAGCAACAAAGTAGTTGTGAATACTATGACTAGAAAACGTGGTAGGGAAAGTTTTGAAATGGCATCTTAGACTTGGTCATATTGGTCAGACCAAGGTGTACAAGATGGAAAAAGATGGACTTATGGGTCTATTGGGATCAGATCCCTTTCCTACATATGAATCTGGCCTCAAAGGCAAAATGACTAAGTCCCCCTTTATAGGGAATTTTGAAAGAGCCGATAATAAATTGGGATTAATACATACCGACGTATGTGGTGCTTTGGAAGCAGCACGTGACGGATATCAATATTTCATTACGTTTACAGATGATCATACTAGGTATGGTTATGCATACTTAATGAAACATAAATCCGAGGCCTTTGAGAAATTCCAGGAATTCAAGGCCCTAGTCGAGAAACAAACTGGTAATCATATCAAAGCACTGCGGTAGGACCGAGGTGGCGAGTATATGAGTACGGAGTTTGACGAGCTCCTTAAGGAACATGGAATAGTTTCACAACTAACACCTCCAGGTACTCCTCAGTTAAATGGTGTGTCAGAAAGAAGGAACCAGACTTTGTTGAACATGGTCCGTTCCATGCTGGGCTATACTGACTTACCGATTTACCTGTGGGGGTATACACTCCTAACTGCCGCTTACGTCTTGAACAGATGTCCTTCCAAATCCATTCCTAAAACTCTACATGAGATGTGGGAGGGCAGGAAACCAAGTCTTAATCACATTAGGATTTGGGGATGTCTCGCCTATGTCAAGAAGACTAAAGTAGACAAAATGGAAGCGATGTCCGTGAGGAGACGTTTCATTGGATTCCCATCTAAGGCGATGGGTTATCTATTCTACATATCCAAAGATCGAAAGATCGTTGTTGCTTTGCATGCACACTTCCTGGAAGATGAGTTCATTCAGGAAGGCGGAGCAGGTAGAAATATTTCTTTGGAAAATACAATGAAACTCCTCAGGAGATACATGTGCAAGATATTGGAACCGAACCTTCTGTAACACAAGTACAACCACCTCGTAGGTCTAGTAGGGTGTCTCAATTACCTGAGAGGTATAGTTTTATGCACTTGGAGGAACTGGGTTTCTACAAGGTTCCAGGTGATAAACAAGAGACCGACCCGCGACCAAATGACCTGGCAATGGTGGATGCAGACTCCATGAAATAGACTGTAGCAGTCTTCATGTAGTTGGGACCTTCGTTTTGACGAGGCAGTCAAAGAGTTTGACTTCATGCAAAATGAAGAGGACCCTTGTGTATACAAGAGGGTTAGTGGGAGCTAGATCGCATTCTTAGTACTATGTGTGGATGACATTCTATTAATAGGAAATGATGTGGGAATGCTCAGTTCTGTGAAAGCTTGGCTTTCGAGTAATTTCTCTATGAAAGACTTGGGATAAGAAACCTATATTCTTGGGATTCGACTCTACTGGGATAGATCAAAGAGAATGATAAGTTTTTTTCCAAGTCCTCTATATAGATAAAATCTTAAAGCGATTTAAGATAGATCATTCTAAAAGAGGGTTCATATCGATGCGGCATGGAATAAAACTCACCTTGAAGATGTGTCCTCATAGTGAGGAACAATGAAAGGAAATGAGTAATACACCATATGCTTCGGAAATGGGTAGCCTAATATATACTTTATTGTGTACGAGACCTGACATTGCATGCTGGGAGCGTGGTAAGTAGGTTTCGGGCTAACCCAGTTTGGGAACATTAGACCGCCGTAAAGAACGGTCTCAAGTACTTTAGAAGGACTAGAGATCTGGTTCTTATATATGGCGGTGGAGAATTGAATGTGATGGGATTCACTGTATTGGACTTCCAAGGACAGAAAGACGATTCTATGTCTACTTTTGGCTACATTTACTCTTAATGGAGGAGCAGTATCTTGGCATAGTGCCAAGTATAGCGCAACTGCTAATTCCATCTGTTAGGCTAAGTATAAAGCGGCCTCGGGGGCCTCCAAAGGACGAACTTAGAAGTTACTGGGTAAACTTCACATGAAACCTTGTGCTGCACTGCCAGAGCGGTAGTACAGGCCTAGGAGCCGAGGTTTCATAACAGTACCAAAAATATTGAGAGAGAGTATCATCTCGTGAGAGAATTTGTTCGAAAATAGATACATTGTGCTGCATAGAGTAGAGTCAGCCGACTACGTCACTGATCCACTGACCAAGCCACTTTCTCAGATTAGCTTTGAGCGTCATCTGGAGAACATGGGTATTAGATACCATAATGTATGGCATTGAGTGCAAGTGGGAGATTGTTGGGAGTATGCCCTCGAATGCCACTCAGAGGATGTTGAGTGAGGGCATTGTACTTGTAATTATGTAAATCATTAATATAAGGCAATGAATGTTTCTTTATTTACTGGTAGTTACTGGCATTCTAACTCGTAAATATACGTATAGAAACTAGTCCATGTATTTGAGAGAAAAAACGTTCCACTCCTTATTGGATAAGGGGGTCGGCACTGGAAAGGTTTATACCTCAAATACTTAATCGTTCGCAAGTCGATGAAACTTGACTGGGCGTTAAGTTTATGTGAAGACTTGTATGACGTGTTCTTTGTCATGGAGAGTGCCTGTCGAATGCTAATGGTTAGTGGGAGCACACATTATAGGTATGCTGATTGGATCCGTATACTCTAACCGACTCACTCTCGATTCGTCACACGGATTTCACTCCGGGACAGTCAATGACGAAATTGAAAGGTTGTGATAGGTATTCGTGAACCTTCGACTTGAGGATTTAGTAGGGATGTGCTTGTGACGTCAAGATTTTCATTAGAGTAGTTCGACCCTGTAAACCGGGAGGTGGGGGTCAACCTCGACGTGCATCTTGACGGGCAAGTAGCAGGTCCTACTGAATACCAAGATAGAATTCTTTCACCCGTTAGTGAGTGGGTTAAATATCCTATGCGGTTATTGGCAGATGAGATCATAAGTCTTTGGCCAAAGCATTGGAACTAGTTGTATTGGATACACGAGAGCTCGATGATCTCGATTTGCATTAACGCATAAATAGCGTCAAGTAACAGATAAGGTTTGACTGATCGTGACCATATAACTTGATCGGGACATTTGAAAAAAAGGTTTATACGTATACTGGTATTCACGACAGAATGGTTCTTGAATGATCCCAATCATTCGTTCTCAGTAGGGGTACAGTGTAGGCCGCCAGGCTGGCTAGGTGGTGCTACTACTCTTTGGTTCCTCCCATTGCTGACTGAGACGGACCTAAAGAGTCGCGCAATAGGATTGACGACGGAATGAATCAAGCTTATTCTCTCATTATGAATATTAGATATTGGATATCTAATTAATTGGGACATTGGATTTCTAAATTAATTTATTGGATAAATTAATTTACAGCCTAATGAATTAAATAAATTAAAGGGTGATTAATTTAATTCATGAATATAATTATTTCTTGGATAAATTATTTATGTCATTATGTATTTGATATGATTAAATTAATTAGATTAATTGATCGATATAAATACATCGGAATAGAATCGGAGTTTATCTGTTTGGACTCACGGGAGTCCGATGTAATACCCGGTTGTAATCCAGTCATTATCATTCAATAATTGTCACTCAGTAATTTTCACTTATTAATAATCATTCATCATCCACATTTATCATTCGTGTTCACCGTTCGGAGTAACTTTGAGTCGTGTATCGATATTGTTCATTGTTTCAACCTTGCTTGGAAATCGAGACAAGAATATTATCTTGATTGTTGTAATTGATTCATTAGTCGATGTTGACATTGGAGTTCATGTCATTTCAAATCTCCTCCTTGTTCAAATCGTGCTATTGTTGGGAGAACCCTTGTAATCATTACTTGGAACCACTGTTTTGGGGTTTCCGCACTTCCATTTCATGTTATCATTCCCAAATATTGAATCCTATTGCTTTTATTCTCTTTTCGGGTCGTTTTTCGTCATTTTTGGACCCGAGTGGTGTGCGCCGTGGCACAAGGGAGTGTGCGCCGCGGCACACACATTTTGCTAATTGTGGCTGACCCGTCTGTACCAGGGGCCGCGGCTCCTGCCGGCCGGCACACCGCCGAGCACTGGCGGGTACAGCCCTGTGCCGCGGCACACTCAGCCCGTGCCGCGGCACACAGTACAGATTTTTCTTATATCTGCATTTGTTGTGGAGAACAAACACATTTCACCATTTTCCTTCTTCCTCTCCTCCTTGGGCGATTGGTGGGCGATTTTTGTGGTGTTTCAACATCATCAAAACTCAGGGATTTTCATCTTTTTCAAGTTGTGTGGATTATCAACATATTTGTGGATTCTTCATCCTAATCTAAGGTAACTTCTTCAACCCTTGAATTCGATTTTGAGTTGTAGCATGATGTTTTGGATGGTATAATCATGATTTGTGATGGATATACGTATGATTATGAGTTTTTACGAGTTATCATCGGATTGTTGGAAGTTTTTCTCAAGAACACTTTGAAGGTTGACTTGGAATTGGGTTTTGAAATTTAATGTTATCGTAAGCTCGATTTGAGTATTCCTATTGGATTATCGAATGTATTGATGGTGTTTTGGTAGATTGGATCATTCAATAGAAGTTGGTTTTCGATACAAATGGGATTAGTTGTTTAGGATGGGAGATTGTTTTCAAGGTTTTTGTCGAATTGCCTCAATGAGTTTGGATTTATTGTATCGACATCTTGAATTAGTTATGATCGCTATTGATTCATATATTAAGCGAGTTGTTGATAATTGTATTATTCAAGGTTGTTCGAGCGACCGGTAGTTTCCCTTAGGACGTTGTTCGAGAGAGGACATATCATCACCGGTGTTAAGGTAAGTTGATTCTTACTCGGTTAAAAGAATATTCATTCCTTTCGTTGTTGTTCATTCATAATCATAACCCATTCATATGGTATTAACCATATCGAGACTTGTCATTGTCAATTAATCACTTCATTCACGAGGAACGACGGTTCCAATCATTTCATTGAGCTATCATTCATTTCACTATTAATTCATCTTGGTGAGTCATCCTTGACTTTGTCGAATTGTTATTCATTAATATTCTTCATGGTCATTCTTGTTCATATGACCTTCTAGGTTCATATTGTGCGGCCGGGTGGGGATGTGTGGAATTTTTAGTCGGGCACGTGATGGTCATGTGTTGGGTTCACCGACACATTAGACTGTGCACACGGTAACGTACCTCCGTTAGACTAATTAGGTACAAGGACGGGTGTGTCCAGACACTCGTCTTGTGCACTTGCACATACCATTACGGGCGTACTATGATGCCTCTCTTCAGCATCATTTCATAATTAAGATATATCATGATTATGTTTATTCAACTCTTGAGGATTGTTGTTCTGTGTAATTGACCCCGTTGGGGGATGTTGTTTTCAGGTCATGGCAAGGCTAAGGCACGGGAAGAAAACGTTGATGGTGAGGAGTCCCAGTGATACTAGTAGGGGGCCCCAGTCCTTTCAGTCATTCATGTCTTCTTCATTTTATTTCCGCTGCAGATTTCCGTTTGGATGTTCATTTTCATTCAATGTTGTATATTTTATCTTCATATAAAATATACTTGTATTCTGTATTTTCCTGGGTGTGTTGTACTTGAAACTCCTCATCAGAGTAATTAATGATATAATGTGGTTCAGTACTACAATTATATTACTTAATTCATTAATTTTCATTTGCCTAGTGGGTCCCAGTCGGGGGTCCACGGCACTGTAATATCCGCCTAGTTTGGGGTGTTACAGAGTTGGTATCGGAGCGTGGTTTTGAATACTACCTTCCGAGTCGTGTCTCATTTGAAATCATCGTTCACCAGACTAGTATCATTGGACTTTCGCGTCACGTGTGACCTGTGCAAGCGTCAAGCCCCTCAGACCGAAAGAACAGTAAGATTTCTGACGCCATGGTATAATTTCTGGCCATAATAATCACTCATTCATCATTCAACAATCAACAATCCTCATTCATCATTTTCATTTTGATCATGTCGATCATATTAACTCATTAACCACTCAGTTCATTTCACTGTTCAGTTGTTGATCTTGAGGATCGTATCACTAATCTTGTTAACTTGTTCAAGCTAATCATTTCAAGAATTTCATCAGATAATCATATCACCTCAGTTGATCATTCATATAATCATTGTATTAGAGCGCGTATGCTCATTATTATCATTTCATAACGTGATCATAACGCGGTACTCATTCAAGCTCTATACTTATCATATGGCCTTCCTACTTCAGTATGGAAAGAACTGTCAGAGGACGCAGGGGGAGAGGCCGAGGTGCGGGCCGAAACCCGGAAAATAGTCACTCACTGTCAGGAAGTCGTAACCGAGATACAGCTCAATCAAAAGGTGTCCGGGTCGATCCACTCGTTTTTATGAAAGGCATGATGGCCCAGATGCAATTGCTTAATCATCAATGCGTTGCTCTGACCCAATTAATAGAGAAAGCTCTTACTGACGAGCTTACTGCTAAGGAAATTGCTAATCAATAACCTTCATCTGTTAGCAAGAAATCCAAGAAGCGTAGTGAGTCCGAAGGCAGTCAGGCAACCTTCAAGAAGCCTCGTAGGGGCCCTACTTTTTCTAAGAGACCTCCTACGGCGCCTAAACCTGCGGAATCTCAGTTCCAAGCGGCGAGTTCGGCCATCACCTATTTCAACTATGGAGCGCCGGGTTATTTCAGCACTAGGTGTTCGAGGCCGACTATCACCTATTACAACTGTGGAATTGCCGGGCATAAGGTCCGTTTCTGCCGAAGAGACTCCAAGCATACTCCGACGGCATCTCAGGTCCTGAAGCGACCAGTTATTCAGAATCGGGCTACTCAGACATCATCGTTTAAGATGATGGGAGCAATTAAAGGTGGAGCCCATACTTATCAGAAGGGAGCATCTGTTTCGAGGGCCGACAAGCCTCGGATTTATGAGATGAAGAGAGCCGACGATCCGAAGGCCCGAATGATTTCAGGTATACTCGAAATTTTAATTCAACCCATGTGTACTCTTTTTGATACTGGTGCGTCACATTCATTCATTTCCGAGTCATGTTTGAGTAGACTACGTTTGTGTAGTGCTACTAGTTGTGAGCCTTATGTCATTGGTCTACCTGATGGTAGAAGAATTATCGGTAATCGTGAGATTAACGATTCTCCGATTCAGCTTCATGGCCGTGGTTGGTTAGCAGACCTAATCGTGGTAGATTTACCATGAGACGACGTCATCTTGGGTATTGATTGGATGGATCGTCACGATACCGTCATTAGTGTCCGTAAGCATATGGTCACTATCATTTCAGACGATGGGGTCGAATGTGTATTTTAGGGAGGTAATCCCAGCTGTTCCGAGAGAGTCATCAACTTGATGAGAGCAGTGAAATTACTCAATCAGGGGTGTGTCGGTTATTGGTGCTATATGACCAAGACCGAGAAATCATCAGTGTCATTGTCAGATATTCCGGTAGTGAGAGAATATGCCGATGTATTTCCAGACGAGTTACCTGGTTTACATCCACAGAGAGATGTGGAATTCATAATTAAGTTGGATCCTAGTACGTCCCCAATATTGAAGGCACCGTATCGGATGGCCCCGACTGAAATGCAGGAACTGAAGAAACAATTGGAGGATTTAACCGAGAAAGGTTATATCCGACCGAGTGCGTCCCCATGGGGAGCACCAGTGTTATTTGTCAAGAAGAAGGATGGTTCGTTTCGCTTGTGTATTGATGACCGGGAATTGAACCGGGTGACGATCAAGAATAAATATCCTCTACCCCGTATCGATGATCTCTTGGATTAACTTCAGTATTTTCCAATATCGACTTAAGATCTGGATATCATCAGTTACGAATTCGAGAGTCGGATATCGCAAGGATGGCGTTCCGAACATGCTATGGTCATTATAAGTTTGTGGTAATGCCATTTGGGTTAACTAATGCACCTGCGGTATTCATGGAGTTAATGAATCGGGTTTTCATCGACTATTTGGATCAGTTCGTGGTTGTCTTCATTGATGACATTTTAATTTATTCTCGTGACCGGGAGGAGCACGAGTTTCACCTTCATCAGGTGCTCGACGTGTTGAGACGATAGCAACTTTATAGAAAGTTTTCCAAATGTGAGTTCTGGATGTCCGAAGTGACATTTCTCGGACATGTAATTTCATTAGATGGAGTTCGTGTCGACCCTCAGAAGACGGAGGCGATTCGAGATTGGCAACCTCCGAAGAATGTTAAGGAAATCTAAAGTTTCCACGGATTAGCTGGTTATTATCGACGATTTGTGGAAGGATTTTCTAAAATTGCTCAACCCATGACGAACCTTTTACGGAAGGATAAGAAATACACGTGGTCCGACGCGTGTCAACAGAGTTTTTAGGAACTCAAGAGTCATTTTATTTCAGCACCTGACCTTTCCTTGCCGCAAGGGATGGAAGGATTTGTGGTTTATAGTGATGCGTCCGGACAGGGTCTCGGATGTGTACTAATGCAGAACGGGAAAGTTATTGCTTATGCTTCACGGCAATTTAGACCTTACGAGATTAATTATCCGACCCACGACCTGGAGCTAGCATCCGTGGTGTTCGCATTGAAGATTTGGCGTCATTATCTTTATGGCATTACCTGTCAGATATTCACCGATCATAAGAGTTTGAAGTATATATTTACTCAGAAGGAGTTAAATATGTGACAGAGGTGGTGGTTGGAACTAATCAAATATTATGATATTGAGATACTTTACCACCCAGGCAAGGAAAATGTTGTCGCCGACGCCTTGAGTTGTAAGTCCGTTCAGGAGCAGATGCTTGCTCGATTAACAGTTCAGAAGGAACTTCAGCAGGAATTTATGAGACCCGAGATCAAGGTCTGGTTACAGTGAGTACAAGGGCAACTTTGTACGTTAGAGATTTCATCGCCACTTGAGGAGGCGATCAGGGAGAATCAGGGTTCAGACCCATTTTTGTTACGCATTCGAGATGATGTGACTCAGGGGAAAACCCTTGGATTTGTGGTCCACGGGGATGGACATTTGTGATTTAAGAATCGGTTATGCGTATCGGCGAACGACGAGTTGAAAAACTCGATTTTGAGGGAAGCTCATGCTACCCCTTATTCCATTCATCCGGGGTCTATCAAGATGTATAAAGACTTGAAACAAAATTACTGGTGGAGTAATATGAAGCGAGAAGTCGCGGAATTTGTTTCGAGATGTTTAACCTGTCAGCAAGTTAAGATAGAACATCAGCGACCGGTGGGTATGCTGAAATCGCTCCCTATTCTAGAGTGGAAGTGGGAGGATATTTCAATGGACTTCATTACGAGTTTGCCGACGAGTCGCCGCGGCATGAATACAATTTGGGTAATCATGGATCGTCTAACTAATTCAGCTCATTTCCTTGAGATTAAGGATACGTGGGGTCCCGAGAGACTTGCCCAGATGTTTATCAAATAGATAGTGAGATTGCACGGTACTCCTAAGAGTATCGTTTCTGATCGTGACGGGCGATTCGTGTCACACTTTTGGAAATCAGTTCATCGTGCCATGGGAACTCAGCTTAATCTCAGCACAACTTTTCATCCTCAGTCCGACGGACAATCAGAGAGGACTATTCAGACTTTGGAGGACATGTTGAGTGCATTTGTTCTCGATTGGAAAGATGATTGGGAAGCCCAACTACCATTGATTGAGTTCACGTACAACAATAGTTGGCATGCTTCGATTAAGATGGCACCTTATGAGGCCTTGTACTGTCATCATTATTGATCTCTTTATGTTGGGATGACTTATCAGAATCAATTGACACTGAGCCCGATATGCTTATAGCCTCCCATGAGAAGGTAGCTTTGATCAGGAGTCGTTTGTGACCGCTCAGAGTCGACAGAAATCTTATGCAAATAACCATCGTCGGCCATTCGAGTTCAAGGCGGGTGACCATGTTTTGGTCAAGGTATCCCCGAGTCGAGGTATCTTCCGTTTTGGGAAGAGGGGAAAGTTGAGTCCGAGATTCATTGGACCGTTTGAGATTTTGGATCGGGTAGGCGACCTAGCTTATCGATTGGCCTTACCTCCGGCGTTGAGCTGAATTCATAATGTGTTTCACGTCTACCAGTTGCGGAAGTATGTTGCCGACTCTAGTCACATACTTCAGTTTGATGAGATCGAGATAGCGGATGATCATACATATGAGGAGCGTCCCGTACGAATCTTAGAACGGCGAATCAAATAGCTGAGAAGCAAGACGATTCCTTTGGTTAAGATCCAGTGGTCTAGACACGGAGTCGAAGAGGCTACTTGGGAAACCGAGGATAGTATGCGAGAGAGTTATCCCGAGTTGTTTGACCCTTAGTTTCGGGGACGAAACTCTTTTAAGGGGGGGTGTATGTAATACCCGGTTGCAATCCAGTCATTATCATTAAGTAATTGTCACTCAGTAATTTTCACTTATTAATAATCATTCATCATCCACATTCATTCATTCGTGTTCACCGTTTGGAGTAACTTTGAGTCGTGTATCGATATTGTTCATTGTTTCAACCTTGCTTGGAAATCGAGACAAGAACATTATCTTGATTTTTGTAATTGATTCATTAGTCGATGTTGACATTGGAGTTCATGTCATTTCAA
This sequence comes from Orobanche coerulescens, assembly GCA_033398695.1. NCBI lineage: Eukaryota > Viridiplantae > Streptophyta > Magnoliopsida > Lamiales > Orobanchaceae > Orobanche > Orobanche coerulescens. The sequence goes on along the minus strand of JAWKAU010000036.1, from coordinate 635,380 downwards.
ATATCCTCCTTGTTCAAATCATGCTATTGTTGGGCGAACCCTTGTAATCATTGCTTGGAACCACCGTTTTGGGGTTTCCGCACTTCCATTTCGTGTTATCATTCCCAAATATTGAATCCTATTGCTTTTATTCTCTTTTCGGATCGTTTTTCGTCATTTTTGGACCCGAGTGGTGTGCGCCGCGGCACAAGGGAGTGTGCGCCGCGGCACACACATTTTGCTAATTGTGGCTGACCCGTGCATGCGGGGCGCGACTCCTGCCCGGTCGGGCGCGGCATCTTGCCAAGCACACAGGCGATTTTGTCCCTGTGCCGTGGCACACTCAGCCCGTGCCGCGGCACACAGTACAGATTTTTCTTATATCTGCATTTGTTGTGGAGAACAAACACATTTCACCATTTTCCTTCTTCCTCTCCTCCTTGGGCGATTGGTGGGCGATTTTTGGGGTGTTTTAATATCATCAAAACTCAGAGATTTTCATCTTCTTCAAGTTGTGGTGTGAATTATCAACATATTTGTGGATTCTTCATCCTAATCTAAGGTAACTTCTTCAACCCTTGAATTCGATTTTGAGTTGGAGCATGATGTTTTGGATGGTATAATCATGATTTGTGATGGATATACATATGATTATGAGTTTTTGTGAGTTATCATCGGATTGTTGGAAGTTTTTCTCAAGAACACTTTGAAGGTTGACTTGGAATTGGGTTTTGCAATTTAATGTTATCGTAAGCTCGATTTGAGTATTCCTATTGGATTATCGATTCTATTGATGGTGTTTTGGTGGATTGGATCATTCAATAGAAGTTGGTTTTCGATACAAATGGGATTAGTTTTTTAGGATGGGAGATTGTTTTCAAGGTGTTTGTCGAAATGCCTCAATGAGTTTGGATTTATTGTATCGACATCTTGAATTGGTTATGATCGCTATTGATTCGTATATTAAGCGAGTTTGTGTTATTCAAGGTTGTTCAAGCGACCGATAGTTTCCCTTAGGATGTTGTTCGAGAGAGGACGTATCATCACCGGTGTTAAGGTAAGTTGATTCTTTCTTGGTTAAAAGGATATTCATTCCTTTCGTTGTTGTTCATTCATAATCATAACTCATTCATATGGTATTAACCATATCGAGACTTGTCATTGTCAATTAATCACTTCATTCACGAGGAACGACGGTTATAATCATTTCATTGAGCTATCATTCATTTCACTATTAATTCATCTCGGTGAGTCATCCTTGACTTTGTCGAATTGTTATTCATTAATATTCCTCATGGTCATTCTTGTTCATATGACCTTCTAGGTTCATATTGCACGGCCGGGTGGGGATGTGTGGAATTTTTAGTCAGGCACGTGATGGTCATGTGTTGGGTTCACCGACACATTGGACTGTGCACACGGACGTACCTTCCTGAGACTAATTAGGTATAAGGACGGGTGTGTCCGGACACTCGTATTGTGCACTTGCACATACCATTACGGGCATACTATGATGCCACTCTTCAGCATCATTTCATAATTAAGATATATCATGATTGTGTTTATTCAACTCTTGAGGATTGTTGTTCTGTGTAACTGACCCCGATGGGGATGTTGTTTTCAGGTCATGGCAAGGCTATGGCACGGGAAAAGAACATTGACTGTAACACCCGAACCCGAAAAGGGCCAAAATGTAACATTATGGTGCCAATCAGAACATACTAACGCAAGCGGAAGACTTTATTATAAAATAAATACTAAGTCGAATAAAACAACGACTTCCGAAGTATTATCTCGACAAGGTCTCAAAGAAGGAAATAATCCAAAACAAAAGTCTGAAATGAAATAAAACTCCAAAATACTAAGTCTTAAAATACTCCATAAATGGGAATCTAAACATGGGTAGGTCTTCTAGCTCCTACTCTCAACGCTAATGCCCAGCATCCCGCTTATTACCTGCCGCAGAGAAAAGAAAATACGGCTGAGCTAACGCTCAGTGAACAGATATAAATAATGAAAGGTAATAAGCATAAACGAAAGAATAGTGAATGAATCCAAGAGAACCTGCTGAACAAGATGTTGAAGGAAATATGGAACAAACGATGAAGGAGTCAAAACTCAAACAAAGAAAAATATGGAACGGATGTCACGCATAAACAAAGGAAAATGCCCAAGCAACAAACAAATAGCAAATCGTACAAAGGATTCTAGCTCTCCACATGTACTAATGTGAAATGGGGTGTATTGTACACACACAAGTCCATTCACCAAATTCTAAACATAACTAAGTACCTAGGATGCATCCATACGCTCCCTGCAAAACAGATATACATATGCCAAGTTCTAGACTAAGCATACATACAATATACACAGGCCAAGTGCACTATATATAGCAATATAAACAAATGGGAATGCCGTGGACAAAGTCACACCTCCACAGATAGTGTCAATACCATTGGTGCATCAATGGCAAGGTCATGGAACCCCCATGACTGGTTAAACAAATATGGGCAACATAAATAGGCAAATGATGTATATAATAACGGTGAGGAACAATTTCTAATTGTCCACCGAGATGATGACTATGGAGATGAATATAGCATCAAGGAATAATCAAACGAATAACAAAGCAAATATGGATCAATGGCATCAAATAACAATCATTAGGAAAATAAGTCATGAGAAACTCTTACTGAAAAAGGGCGGAATATCTGTACCTTAGGAAATGAAAGCAATAGGAAAATGAACACAAAGAAAGGTGGATCACTCCTTCTCCACTGAATCTACATGAATTATAATCATATATTATTTATATGTTTATTAAAATCATAACGGATTCATTACTCCAAAGTTACTTATCAATAGGTTAAGAGTTTCACATGGGAATCTGGTTCCATTTTCTTACGATTTTTAAAGTATAACAAATAAGGTCCTGAGGTTTTACAATTTTACCTGTGATTACCATATGAGTTAAGCACCTCTCAAAAATTTTTCCAGATTTTATTTCTAAGTACAAATACTATTTCAAAAATCGTTTTCCCAAACCTGTCCAGAAACTGTACTGCAAGTATACCCTGAAAGTTTTGTATTTATCAACATAGTTAAACCTTTCAGAAAAATCTACAAAAATTACAGTAACTAATAAACATGTTGAATATATTCCGGGTAAAATTTGGGGTTCTCAATCCTTATAGTTTGTGAATTAAAAATCATAGAATCCGACTGAAATCAGACTCAAGATTTCCAGATTCAACAACCGTTTTATAATAAATTGTTTGGACGACCAAATCAACCCCAATCGACTTATAACAAATTGGACCAGTTAGTAAACTCTCTGGACTTATCTTCAGACTCAAGAATCATTCAAAAATCTGTTGTAAAACTCGAGCTATGGTCCGTACAAGATAGGGTTATGAATCTGTCCAGAAAACAAACGCATGTCTACCACTTCCAACATGTTTAATCATACATATTATTGTATAAACACTGATAGATTGACACCAAAATGCACACTTTAATGCATGACAAAGAAGGTTAATGATTTACTTATATCTGCATGAAGAGAATCGACAAGAAAGAAGATGGCGCTAACACAAACACCCAAAAGCTGCTACGAAAGCTTGAACACCAAAGATGTGGCCCTAACTTGCAACTTCCTTGATTTTGTGGAGAGAAAATAATAGATTTAGGGTTGGTTATGTTTCAGAGTTTATAGGGAGAAGAGGAGGCCGAATATTGTGTGATAAGGAGGGAATGAAGCGTACAAATTATAAAAAAAACGTGTGAAGGAAAAGGGAAGCCGTGTATGTTTATTTAGGCAAGGGATAAAATCATATCTTCTAAAAAAGAAAGGATATACACATGAATATTTGGTCTTATCTTGTTGAAGTGTGTAAGTCAAAACATATATATAGAATAGACATGCATAGATTTCGGTTCTAGACAAAAACGTGTGTATGGTTTACAATAATAAAAAAAATGTGTCGTTTGTATCAATAGGATAGGCTAAGGAAAACGTAAAGTATTTTAGTTAAGTATAGTTTAGGATAAATATTAATAATTTGTATCTTATTTCATAACATATAGTTTTAATTATTTATTAATCATAATATAAACTTAGGTAAAAATCAAATTAGTTATAAAAAATGTGAAACCAGATTTTAGGGTTTTACATTGACGGTGAGGAGTCTCAGTGATACTAGTAGGGGGCCCCAGTCCTTTTAGTCATTTATGTCTTCTTCATTTTATTTCGGCTGCATATTTCCGTTTGGATGTTCATTTTCATTCGATGTTATATATTTTATCTTCATATAAAATATACTTGTATTCTGTATTTTCCTGGGTGTGTTGTACTTGAAACTCCTCATCGGAGTAATTAATGATATAATGTGGTTCGGTACTACAATTATATTACTTAATTCATTAATTTTCATTCGCCTAGTGGGTCCCAGTCGGGGGTCCACAGCACTGTAATATCCGCCTAATTTGGGATGTTACATCCGAAACGAACCAGACTCGTCCGATTCCTTCTAGAGCCCCCCCCTCCCCCCCCCCCACCTTGACTCCTTACCTTGGTCTTAGTCTTGATATGGTTGGTGTAAGACTTATGACTTATGGGATATCAAATCTCTTATTTTATGGTAAAGGGGGTTTGAGGTAGAGGTGGCATTCGGGCCGGGCCCGGGCCGGTCCGAACCGGGCTGCTAAAGTCCGCTCCATTTAAGGGTCGGGTCGTGCCGGTCCTTCTTTTTTGGCGGGCCGGACCGGTCTTTTTTTACAAACATAAGGCCCGGCCCGGCCCACAACCCATTGTGTTCGTGGGCCGGGCCGGGCTGTTCACGGGTCGGGCTGGGCCGGGCTGGGCCGGGCTGGGCCGGGCGGGGCCGGCTTGAACATTTTTTTCTTCATTGTAAGACATAAATTTTATTACAAAGACCAACAAAATGAACTTGAACTTTATTATAAAGAAAGAACAACTCTCTGTCTCTCTCCCCCCTCTCTCTCTCATTTTACTCCTCTTCAAGTTAATTGCGAAGTGCTCCTATAGTGAATCGGACTATTGTCGGGTGTGAAATATTAGTGAACATAGAATGCTGAAATGTACTCTCACTACTGCATGCCTCTTGGACATAATAAGATGTGATTTACTAAATGAAAACTGAATTTTGTACCTTTTTCAGGCTATAAATTGATAGGAAAGAAATAAAAAACCCTATTGGGCATTCTCAGTTCACGGTCTTTAGACGGGCAAAACGGATCGGGCCTTCCCGGTTCACGGGCTAACACGTGCTCGGGCCGGTCCGTGCCGGGCTAGCGGTTTTAGGCGGGCTCGGGCCGATTCGGGCCGGGCCTCTAAAACAAAGCCCCCTAAGGCCCACATAACCTAAATGTACACGGGCCGGTCCGGGTCAAATAGTAAACGGGCTGGTCCGGGCTGGTTTTTAAGCGTGACGGGCCATGCCGGGCTCTTCTGCGACCGGCCCACATACCACCTCTAGTTTGAGGAGATATGGTTGGAAGAATAAAAGGAAGACTACTCCCATCTTATCACATTGATAATACATACGTGATTTGAGCTAGAGAGAGAGAGAGAGAAAAAAAGTTTTTCTTCAAGTCTTCACATTTATTCACTGTTCTTGAGATATATTCTTGGAGAAAATATCAAGAGATAAAATTGAGAGATATAAATTATACACTTAGAGTGTTATAATAATAAAGCTTCATCACTTGATTCTAGCCGTAACCTTAGAGGTTAATCGAGTGTTGTCATTCCGTTCGTTTCTCCGACGCGTGACAAGTAGAGACGCGATTTTTTCGGCGTTGGATCATCCAAGGGCTTGGGGCATTTTGGATCGTTTGGAGAATAGCTCAAGAGAAGGAACTCCATATAATCAACGGACGATAAGGGTATGATTTCGAATCTTCCTTTGTTTATTTTATATTCGTATATGCGTAGCTCGATCGATCCTCATAGGGATTCGGATCGAATTAATTTTCATTTTACCGCTTTCGCTGGGCCTTCGTTTTAGGCACCGAATCCCAACATCTGCCTAGCAGAAGTCATTTTCTCGTGCGCTCTCTGCAGCTCATGTAATACCCGAGATTTTTGATATGTATTTGAACCTTGTGATATTATATCTGTTGCATTTTGATCTGAGTATTATTCTCCGTATTCCTTGATCCGGTGTTGTTGAGCGCATGATTTCATGAATGTGATCTAAATTGTGATTCTGTGCATGTAGCGCATGCTATCGACTATGTGTAGCGTACGCTAAGTTGGATCCGTAGCGCATGCTGTGCATGAACCTTAGCGCACGCTATACGTAGTCAGCATGATTAAGATAGAGTGGTAGGTGAGATCAGCTGAGGATCTCGGTCGGATCATGTCGGGATGAACCTGGACGGCTTTCGGGAAAAGCCAAGTCAACGCGGTTGCACACGCTAATGATATGAGGAGAGCGCGCGCTAAACACTAAGTACAGTGAAGTCAGTAAGCTTCGTATGACCGTTAGCGCACGCTATGAGTATGGACTAGTGCGCGCTAATAACCATTTTCTATAAATAGGACAGTATCCTTTTTCATATTTTCAGCCTTTTCACTTCCCACATCCGAATTCTTGGACTTGGAGAGTCACTCTCTTCATCCTACACCCTTCATATCATCATCCTAGCACGAGTTTGAAGATTGTAGATCATTGGAGATTGGTGTTCAAGCCCTCGATGTGGAGTTCTTCAAGTTCCTTCGTGTTCTTCACTACTTTGAGGTAGGTGATTCTTTACCAATATTAGTAGTATTCCGAAGGACGTTTTGATCATGTTTTGGGATTTCCTAGTCAGTTAAATTCGTAAGTAGTCGAAAATCACGTGTTAGAAGGATATTTTCGATGTTTCGGTACTTCTTCATCGTATAAACCATTGAACCTTTTAGTGTTTGAACTCCTAGCAAATTCATGAAGCTTTAAAACCGATTATGACCAGTAGATGGAGACTTCCAAGTTCTTTTGTCTTTACATAATGGAATCATACGTTTTGGGACATGAAATGGATTGAACCTAGGATATTTTCATGAAGATCAAAGATAAATTATGGTGTTGTGATGATTATGCATATCCTCGTATCTCGTAATCGTTTAATCCGTATAGATCTTTCGCAAACCGTATGAGCATGATACGTACGGAGATGACATATATTAACACTGTAGATTTCATGAGTTTCATCACCATTAGATCAAGTTTTCTGCCAATAGTAAACTGCCATGCACGGTTAGCACACGCTAAGATATGTGTATTAACGTGCGCTATCGAGAATGAGTTAACGTACGCTACGTTTGGTACGTAATGTACGTTATGTTATCAGTCGAGTCAGTCGGCTGATCAGAAAGAACTATCAGTACATGGCTAGCGTATGCTAGACTTTGTCATTTGCGTACGTTAACAGGCAGACTTAGCGCACGTTACGTAGAGTACGTAGCGTACGCTAAGTAGTTCAGGCAGATTACATATTTGGAGCTTTTGGCCGTAGACCGTATTGATAGGCATTCGTACGAATTGAGATAAATTCTATATCATTTCTTTTGTTAAGGTTCGAGCTTGCTACGTTGATCGAAGGAGGCGGCATTCGAGTGTGTTGAGATCATTGGAGTGTTTCATCCTTACCATCTTCGAGGCAAGTATCGTAATGTGTTAATATTGGTATTTTGAGCATGCATGTGGTTTATTCATGTTGTTGAACATGGAATTTATTTCGTTGAATTGTCATGATATTCGTTATCTAGTGTTTGTATGTTCATGATGTTGGGATTCGGTGCCTAAAACGAAGGCCCAGCGGAAGCGGTAAAACGAAAATTAATTCGATCCGAATCCCTACGAGGATCGATCGAGCTACGTATATACGAATATCAAAACGAAATACAAGAGATACGAGAAACATACCCTCGTAGTCCGTTGATTAAATGGATAACCTTCTCTTGAGCTATTCCCCAAGCTCTTGAACGATCCAAACGCCGAAAACACCGCGTCTCTACTTGCCACGCGCCGGAGAAACGACCGGAACAACAATCACCTTGCTATCCTCTGAGGATACGGCTAGAGCTAAGTGATGAAGCTATATATTTGTGATTACAACACTCCAAGTGTATAACTCACTTACTCTCAATGAATCTCTCAATTTTCTCCAAGAACAATTAAGATGATATGAAGAAGATGATGAAGATAATTGAGAAAAAGGTTTTTCTCTTTCTCTCTCTCTATTTCACTTTCACGTATGGTAGCTCGTTGTTTAAGTGATAGTCATCCTCCTTTATTTATTCAACTCCCCACTACCTTTAACAACTCATGCATGTGGGAATCTAACCCCACCTCCACAATAATAATACATTAAAGAATGGAGACATAAGTCCAAAAGGAAGGTGGGTGGAATGTGGGGGGCGGCCCATGCTAGAAATCGGACGAGTTCGGTTCGTTTCGGACTCCCGAGGGTCTAAACAGATAAACTCCGATTCCGTATCGATGTATTTATATCGATTAATTAATCCAATTAATTAAATATATCAAATACAAAATAATATAATTAATTTCTCCAAGAAATAATTATATACATGAATTAAATTAATCACCCAGTAATTTATTTAATTCATTAGGCCGTAAATCAATTTATCCAATAAATCGATTTAAACATCCAATGTTCCAAAATTAGATATCCAATATCTAATATTCATAATGAGAGAATTAGCTTGAATCATTCCGTCGTCAATCCTATTGCGCGACTCGGTAGGTCCGTCTCAGTCAGCAATGGGAGGAACCAAAGAGTAGTAGCACCACCTAGCCACTGGCGGCCTACACTGCACTTAATCGAGAACGAATGATTGGGATCATTCAAGAACCATTCTGTCGTGAATACCAAGATACGTATAAACCCTTCTTTCAAATGTCCCGATCAAGTTATAGGTCACGGTCACCAAACCCTATCTGTACTTGACGCTATGCATGCGTTAATGCAAATCGAGATCATCGAGCTGTCGTGTATCTAATACAACTAGCTCCAATGCTTTGGCCAAAGACTTATGATCTCATCTGCCAATAACCGCATAGGACATATAACCCGCTCACTAACGGGAGAAAGAATTCTATCTTGGTATTCAAGAGACTGCTACTTGCCCGTCAAGATGCACGCCGAGGTTGACCCCGCCTTCCGGTTTAAGGTGGTCGAACTACTCTAATGAAAATCTTGACGTCACAAGCACATTCCTACTAAATCCTCAAGTCGAAGGTTCACGAATACCTATCACAACCTTTCGATTCCGTCATTGATCGTCCCTGAGTGAAATCCATGTGACGAATCGAGGGTGAGTCGTTCGAGTATACTAATCCAATTAGCATACCTATAACGTGTGCTCCCACTAACCATTAGTGTTCGACAGCACTCTCCATGTCAAAGAACACGTCATACAAGTCTTCACATAAACTTAATGCCCAAGTTTTATCGACTTATGACGATTAAGTATTTGAGCTATAACCTTTCCAAAGGCCGACCCCCTTATCCAATAAGGAGTGGAAAGTTTTGCTCTCAAATACAGAGACTAGTTTCTATATGTTTATTTACGAGTTAGGAATGCCAGAACTACCAAGAAATAAAGAAACATTCATTTGCCTTATATAAATGGTTTACATAATTACAAGTACAATGCCCTCACTCAACAACCTCCGAGTGGCATTCGAGGGCATACTCCTAACAATCTCCCACTTGCACTCAATGCCACACACTATGGTATCTAATACCCATGTTCTCCGATGACGCTCCAAGCTAGTCCGAGAAAGTGGCTTGGTCGATGGATCGGCGACGTTGTCACCGAGTCTACTCGGCAAGACAATGTATCCCTTGCGAACAAATTCTCTTACGAGATGATACTTCCTCTAAATATGTTTGGTCTTGTTGTGAAACCTCGGCTCCTTGGCTGCGCATACGACTCGTCGTTGTCGCAGACAAATGAACAGTACTCAAGACATGGTATTATTTGAAGTTCTCCGAAACTTCTTAATCCGTAACCCTTCCTTGGAAGCCTCCGAGGCCGCTTGATACTCACTGACAGTGGAATCGCTAGCCGCGCTTGCTTGGCGCTACGCCAAGATATCGCTCCTCCATTAAGAGTAAATATGTAGCCGAGTAGACATCGAGTCGCCCGAGTCCTTGGAAGTCCGAATCGGTGAATCCCACCACATCCAAATCTCCACCGCCATACATCGTAACCATATCTCTAGTCCTTCTCAAGTACTTGAGAACGTTCTTTACGGCACCCAATGTTCCCTACAGGTTTGCACGAAACCTACTCACCACGCTTACAAAGATGCGCGATGTCGTCTTGTACACAACATAGCATACATAAGGCTACCCACGGCCGAAGCATATGGTATATTACTCATTTCCTTTCGTTGTTCCTCATTTTGAGGACACATCTTCAAGGTGAGTTTTATTCCATGTCGCATCGGTAGGAACCCTCTTTTAGAATCATCCATCTTAAATCGCTTTAAGATTTTATCTATATAGAGGGCTTGGGAAAGACCTATTTTTCTCTTCGCTCTATCCCTAGAGTCGAATACCAAGAATATAGGTAGCTTCTCCCAAGTCTTTCATGGAGAAATTACTCAAAGCCAAGCTTTCGTAATCGAGCATTCCCACATCATTTCCTATTAGTAGAATGTCATCTACATATAGTACTAAGAATGCGATCTTGCTCCCACTAACCCTCTTGTATACACAAGGTTCCTCTTCATTTTGCACGAAGTCAAACTCTTTGATCGCCTTGTCAAAACGAAGGTTCCAACTACGCGACGCTTGCTTCATCCATAAATGGAACGTCAAGCTTGCACACTTTCTCGAATATCGACTTCGGACACAAAGCCTTCAGTCGCTCCATATAGATTTCCTCCTCGAGGAATCCATTAAGGAAAGCCGTCTTTACGTCCATTTGCCATATCTCATAATCGTGGTAGGCTATAGCAAGCATCATGCGAATAGACTTGATCATGGTTACGGGCGAGAAGGTATCGTGGTAATCGATCCCTTCCTTTGGGTATAACCCTTTGCCACAAGCCCGGCCTTATAGGCGTCAACCTTGCCATCACCATCGCCTTTCTCTTGTAGATCCACTTGTTCCCACAGGCACTATGCCCTTGGGGCGGTCTACTAGAGTCCAGACTGATTGACATGCATCGAGTCTATCTCGCCTTCCATAGCTTCACGCCATTTCGCGGAGTCTACATCCACCATCGCTTGGTCATAGGTTGTTGGGTCGGTCTCTTGGCTATCACTTGGAACCTCATGGAGACCCAGCCTCCTCCAAGTGCACAAGCCCATACCTCTCGTAAATGAGACACCCTACTAGACCTACGAGGTGGTTGTACTTGTGTTTCGTAAAGTTCGGTTCCGCTTTCTTGCACAGTGTCTCTCGAGGAGTTTCATTGTATTCTTCTAAAGAAATACTTCTACCTCGCTCCGCCTTCCGAATGAACTCATCTTCCAGAAGTGTGCTTGTAAAGCAACAATGATCCTTCGATCTTCGGGCATGTAGAATAGATATCCCATCGTCCCAGATGGGAATCCAATGAAACGTCCCTTCGCACCTAGCTTCCAACTTTTCTACCTTAGTCTTCTTGACATAGGCGGGACATCCCCAAATCCTAATATGATTAAGACTTGGTTTCCTTCCTTCCCACATCTCCTGTGGAGTTTTAGGAACGGATTTAGAAGGACATCTGCTCAAGATATACGCGGCAATAAGTGCATACCCCCAGTAAATCGGCAAGTCAAGATAGCTCAAGATGGAACGGACCATGTTCAACAGTGGTCCGGTTCCTTCTTTCGACACACCATTTAACCGAGGAGTACCCGGAGGTGACAGTTGCGAAACTCTTCCATGTTCTTTAAGGAACTCGTCAAACTCCGTACTCATATACTCGCCACCTCGGTCCGACCAAGTGCTTTGATATGATTACGCTTGTTTCGACTAGGCCTTGAATTCCCGGAATTTCTCAAAGGCCTCGGATTTATGTTTCATTAGGTATACATAACCATACCTAGTATGATCATCTCAGTAAACGTAATGAAATATTGATATCCGTCACGTGTCGCTTCCAAAGCACCACAAACGCGGTATGGATTAATCCCACTTATCGGCTCTTTCAAAAGTCCTCGTGAAGGGGACTTAGTCATTTTGCCTTTAAGGCAAGATTCACAAGTAGGAAAAGGATCCGATCCCAATGGACCCATAAGTCCATCTTTTCCATCTTGTAAACCTTGGTCCGACCAACATGACCAAGTCTAAGATGCCATTTCAAAACTTGGTTGGTTTCATCCCTACCACGTTTTCTAGTCATAGTATTCACAACTACTTTGTTGCCGAGATTTAGATGATACAATCCATTCAACAATGTAGCAAAGACTCACTAGTTTATTTCTAAAATAAATTTTGCAGAACCATCACCAATGAAAAATGAAAAGCCTTTTCGGTCCATGACCTAATGGATACAATGTTTTTATGCCCCTTGGGCAAAACAAGTACATCTTCTAAAGTCAAAACAAAGCCGGATTCTAAACCCAAAAGAAGTTATCCTATGTCGGCCGCCTCGACACTATGCCCGCTTCCGACCGTGATCATAACTTCTCCACTCCAAGCTTCCTACTTTGTTCCAGATCCCGATTCACGGTACAAATATGAGAACTAGCACTAATCCAAAGATTCAGAAGTAGAAAATACAAAGAGCGTAACAATTTGTTTCCAAAACTAAAAGTTCTGCACTAAGTGCCATGAAGAATCGGACAGTCTCTAGCCCAAAGTGGCCCAACTCACCGCACTTGAGACAAGCATCCTTCTTCTTCTTGTTCTTCTAACCATCGGGCCTTGCCCTTACCCTTAAGGTCCTTTGCTTGTGGTCCAATCCGCTTCTTGGTCTTTTTCTTATTATTCTTAGACTTCCGAAGTCCAGAAGAAATCACAAGGGCCGACTCCTTCATCCGCGGAGTCTTCATTTGAGACTGAGCGGTCACAAGTTTGTTCATTAGCCCAACTAAATTACATGCAATCTCATTGCAGTTGAAGTTCATAACAAACTGTGAGAAGGAATCAGGGAGAGACTGTAGGATAAGGTCGGTTTGGAGAGAAGTATCCATTTTAAAATCAAGAGCCTCCAATCTCTCGATCATGGATATCATTTTGAGGACATGTTCCCCAACCTTCTCACCTTCCTTCATCCTTGCACCAAACAGCTTGCTTGGATATCTCATATCTAGCAGTCACTGTGCTCACCATAAAGTTCGGTTAAGTGAGATAGAATCGCCAGCGAAGTCATTTTCTCATGAGCTCTCAAGCTCATTAGACATGGAAGCCATCATATAAGCACGGACTTTCACGTCATCCTTAACCCACTTTTCGTGGTTTTCAATCTCTTCCCGATTGGCTCGGTCCGCACAGAGGCGCGGGAATGTCCGTCTCCAAGACGTATCCCAAAGGCCTCAATACCGAGGACAATCATCGATTTCTGAGCCAATCCACAAAGTTAGGTCCCATTAAGGTGTTCTTTTCGAGTAGAATTGCGAGTGGATTCATTGTCATATTGAGATTTGTCTCGCATTAAGTATAACAGATTAATTAGTGACTTGTTATATTATGATCCGAGTATAGAATTAAGGTCTTTTCTATTCTTGTTACCCGGCTCCCACTATTTTTATCTAACAACACACTCCCATGTGAAAACCGGAAGTATCGTCGCTCTACTTCATAGTGGTGATCGAGTTCTTTATAAATCTTAATAGAGGGCAACCGAACAGTTTCTAGTCTATTAATTTTCATAAAGTGGTGTCCAACACCAACCCATCTAATGAATGATTCGATCTTCTTTTTCCCCTTGTTCACTCCCCTCAACCTATACGGTTTCTATGGTTCGTGAACAAGTTAAGTTTATACCATCGACGCAAATCGCTTTCACAATCAATCTTATCCGCAACCTTTCAGTTTCTAGGATAAATTTTGCTCCAACCGAAGGCATCCAATGCGCTCCCGGTAATTTATCCGTCCTCCCCGAACGACTACCCCGATAACTCGGAAGCATAGCACATCCTGTTTGGATTTCAATTTCAAAGCTCGATGGAGGGAAGGAAAACTTTAAAACTAATAAACTTAATAATTTGTTGTGGGAGAATTATCAAGATTAACTTTACACTTTGCACATTAATCATTTTAGCGCGTTTGTTGCATTCATACAATATGTAACAACCATTCACAACCTAGTTGCTACCAACATGTGGTTCATGGACCGTTCCTAGAGAACAAAACTCCGTAATCTAATTACAAGTCTTCGTCTTGAATCTTCGTCTTCTCGAAACGGATCCGCCTCCTCTTCGTCATTACATATAAATTTTACATTGAAAAATTGCATCCTAGATACAAATATTTCTAGTAAAATAAATAGGCTCAAAACGGCCATTACAACCCAATCGAATAAAACGAACGATTCAAACTAAGTCCATGAACCACATCCCCATTCAAAAGCATTCATCCAATAAATACTCAATAAATGGATAGCGAGAAGATTACATATGATCCAATCAATAATCAACAATAAATAGAATTGATCCACTCAATTCAACAATAATCGACAATTTAATTTTCGTCCGTAGTGTACCCATAAAATATTTTCTTTGAGTTTTCCATCATCAAAAATTCCAAATTAATGATTTTAATACAGGAAAATTCAATAATCGAAAATATACTGAAAACGAGACCCAGGCCCGACACTGAAATCGCCCAAGAAGACTGTGCTCCGCCCGGCAGCCTACAGCCACGCCCGGCCTCTACAGCCACGCCCGCCCAGACAGAAAGGGGCTGATCATGCCTGACACGCCGGGCAGATACAAGACGTGCTCCGGATCACCTTAAGGCAACAGCAACGCTACGGATACAAGAATGCGCTCGCCCAAGCACTCTACTGATACAAAGAGCGCTCGGCATCGACTCCGGCCTAACAAAGAATGCTCGGCCGGACATGAAGCGTCCGGCGATCCAGCCGAGCACTCGGCTCGATACAGCCGACGCTGGCCGACTCGGCGAACATGTAAGAAGCGTCCGGCCACGGCCCGGACGTGCTCGGCCACACTCGGCACTGTATGGAAAATCGTCCAACGATTCGACATGTACTGCTTTTGGGCATTTCTAAAATCCTGTTATTCCTGATCTGAATATTATTAATATAAATCATATTTCCAAGAAAAACCTGATTTATATCATAACATAAAATGACACTACGACGAACAATAAAATATCTACGATTATCAAAGTGATTCTAAATCACAAAATAAGCATTCCAAATGCTAAATATCGTATATACGATTGCAAGACCCAGCTCCGATACCACTGTTGGGATTCGGTGCCTAAAACGAAGGCCCGGGAAGCGTAAAACGAAATTAATTCGATCAATCCCTACGAGGATCGATCGAGCTACGTATATACGAATATCAAAACGAAATACAAGAGATACGAGAAACATACCCTCGTAGTCCGTTGATTAAATGGATAACCTTCTCTTGAGCTATTCCCCAAGCTCTTGAACGATCCAAACGCCGAAAACACCGCGTCTCTACTTGCCACGCGCCGGAGAAACGACCGGAACAATAATCACCTTGCTATCCTCCGAGGATACGGCTAGAGCTAAGTGATGAAGCTATATATTTGTGATTACAACACTCCAAGTGTATAACTCACTTACTCTCAATGAATCTCTCAATTTTCTCCAAGAACAATTAAGATGATATGAAGAAGATGATGAAGATAATTGAGAAAAAGGTTTTTCTCTTTCTCTCTCTCTATTTCACTTTCACGTATGGTAGCTCGTTGTTTAAGTGATAGTCATCCTCCTTTATTTATTCAACTCCCCACTACCTTTAACAACTCATGCATGTGGGAATCTAACCCCACCTCCACAATAATAATACATTAAAGAATGGAGACATAAGTCCAAAAGGAAGGTGGGTGGAATGTGGGGCGGCCCATGCTAGAAATCGGACGAGTTCGGTTCGTTTCTGACTTTGAGGGTCTAAACAGATAAACTCCGATTCCGTATCGATGTATTTATATCGATTAATTAATCCAATTAATTAAACATATCAAATACAAAATAATATAATTAATTTCTCCAAGAAATAATTATATACATGAATTAAATTAATCACCCAGTAATTTATTTAATTCATTAGGCCGTAAATCAATTTATCCAATAAATCGATTTAAACATCCAATGTTCCAAAATTAGATATCCAATATCTAATATTGATAATGAGAGAATTAGCTTGAATCATTACGTCTTCAATCCTATTGCGCGACTCGGTAGGTCCGTCTCGATCAAAGAATGGGAGGAACCAAAGAGTAGTAGCACCACCTAGCCACTGGCCTACACTGCACTTCAACCGAGAACGAATGATTGGGATCATTCAAGAACCATTCTGTCGTGAATACCAAGATAATGATAAA
The DNA here is from genome assembly GCA_033398695.1 of Orobanche coerulescens. Taxonomy (NCBI): domain Eukaryota; kingdom Viridiplantae; phylum Streptophyta; class Magnoliopsida; order Lamiales; family Orobanchaceae; genus Orobanche; species Orobanche coerulescens. The sequence continues at coordinate 618,885 of JAWKAU010000036.1, read as the reverse complement.
CCCTTCTTTCAAATGTCCCGATCAAGTTATAGGGTCACGGTCGACCAAACCCTATCTGTACTTGACGCTATGCATGCGTTAATGCAAATCGAGATCATCGAGTCCGTGTATCTAATACAACTAGCTCCAATGCTTTGGCCAAAGACTTATGATCTCATCTCCAATAACCGCATAGGACATATAACCCGCTCACTAACGGAGAAAGAATTCTATCTTGGTATTCAAGAGACTCGCTACTTGCCCGTCAAGATGCACGCCGAGGTTGACCCGCGCCTTCCGGTTTAAGGTGGTCGAACTACTCTAATGAAAATCTTGACGCCACAAGCACATCCCAACTAAATCCTCAAGTCGAAGGTTCACGAATACCTATCACAACCTTTCGATTCCGTCATTGATCGTCCCGAGTGAAATCCATGTGACGAATCGAGGGTGAGTCGTTCGAGTATACTAATCCAATTAGCATACCTATAACGTGTGCTCCCACTAACCATTAGTGTTCGACGTGCACTCTCCATGTCAAAGAACACGCTATACAAGTCTTCACATAAACTTAATTCTACCAAGTTTTATCGACTTGCGAGCGATTAAGTATTTGAGCTATAACCTTTCCAAAGGCCGACCCCTTATCCAATAAGGAGTGGAAAGTTTTGCTCTCAAATACACAGGGACTAGTTTCTATATGTTTATTTACGAGTTAGGAATGCCAGTAACTACCAGTAAATAAAGAAACATTCATTTGCCTTATATAAATGGTTTACATAATTACAAGTACAATGCCCTCACTCAACAACCTCTGAGTGGCATTCGAGGGCATACTCCTAACAAATGATTGATGGACATAGCGATTTGGCATATATGTATGCATGAGTTGTGTTTGTGTATGTTGTACGATCTATGCTGAGGGCGCTGGATCGGATGTCCACCTCGTGTTGGTCCGACGGGATCATCTTGGGATCTAGGCAGAGGGCGCTGGATCATTGGACGGGTTTTTACACCTCGTGTTGGTCCGACGGGATCATCTTGGGATCTATGCTGAGGGTGCTGGATCATTGGAATACCCATGCTGTGTTAATGGAATCTTGTGGATTCGCATTGTCGATTCCAGAGCGTAAACCGTGTTGTGTATTTTGTTATGCATTGTTGTGGCATATCCGATTTATTTAATATGATACTTGTACTAGCATCGTTTTGCTAACCCCTTCGGAGGTGGATATTTTTTTTGATGTTCAGGTAGCCGAGGAGCGGGGAAACATCCACAGTACCGACGTGACGACGAAGGGGCACAGTGATGTTTGTTGTTTTTGTGATTTGCCTTCTTGATTCATTTTCAGTACTCGAGTACGCGTGTCTAATTAATATCATTTCGATATGGTTGTATTGATTAACTCTTTGGATCATTTGGAACCGATTTGTAACTTGAATTTCTGTGGTATGGTTGGATTTTATTCACATTTCTTTTAGTTAGCCTTGTAAATCCTTACCTAAAGGGTTTACGGCGCTGTAACTATTCCGAATATCTCGGGGTGTTATAGAATATGGTATCGGAGCTAAGATTCATGGATATCTTGGCAGTTGGGTTCTAGTTGGGTCTGTTTACGTTATTTGATTTACGGGTCGTTCGTAACATCATTGTTCAGCCAAAGTCGTCATGTGGACCGTGGTTGTAAGTCTCCTAATCTCTTATAGTACCGTTTTACTTAAATTTCTGTTTTGTGAGTATTGACGGGCTTTTTTTTTGAAAATTTTGTCCTGGATATTGAGAAATTGTGTTTACAGTATGTTGAGAGGAGGACGTGGACGCGGACGCGGTCGTGGACGTGGACATGGTAACATGAGACAGGAGGATTCCGCAACTACCCCAGAATTATCGGCTAGTCGAACCGATTCCCATTCTGGAGGGCAGCAGGGATCAGCGAACGACGACATGAATCCTAACATGCCAGGAGTGCTTCAGCAGGTGGTGGTGCAGATAAACCAGTTCGCTCAAGTAGTTGACCGCATGCAAACGGCAGTGGGACAGCAGCACCACGAGGATAACCAGGGAGACAGATGGCTTGCTGAAGTGGCCAAACTGCACCCGCCAAAATTTGACGGATCTGCTGAGGCACTTACTTGGGATCATTGGATAAAGGAGTTAGAGAATATATTCGCGGGTATTAACTGTCCCGAAGACCGAAAAGTTCCTATTGCCCAGTATTTTCTGACTGGGGAGGCTTTTGAGTGGTGGGAGGCTATTCGACCCGAGAATCATAATGCTGACTGGGCGGAATTCAAGCTAATGATGGAAGCACAGTATTGTCCTCGTCCAGTTACAGAGGCAAAAATCCGAGAGTTTTTCTCACCACAGAGTTCGGAAGCATCTGTGACAGACATAATCAAAATTTTAATCATCAGCTGACTTGTGTGCGACACTTGGTCAGAATGGAGGCAGAAAAGATTTTTCACTTCGATATGCGAATGAAGCCGGAGATTCACCAGTACATGTCCAGATTCGAGTGTACTACGTTGCGACAGTATCAAGATAAAGCGCTGGCCTACGACATGAAAGAGGAGGCGGTAGAGAAATCGATGGAGGCAAAGAAGCAGAAAGTGACCGGCAACTTCTCAGAAAACAAGAGTGGTGGGCCCCGCAAGGGCCAGTCTTCCTTTTATTCATCTAGGAAACCTCCACACCCTTCTAGAGGTGGAAAGAAGTTCCGGACAACATCAGAAGTTTCGGATGCATCAAAGAAATGCTACAATTGTGGTCGAGAAGGGCATTTTCGACGTGATTGCCCCGCATCTTCTGTGACTTGTTTCGATTGTGGGCAAGAAGGGCACCGTGCGGCTTTCTGTGGAGTTGCTACTAGATCTTTTGGTACTCGCACTCCAGCACCAGTTCCGAAAGAGATAAGTGTGAACCAGACGCAGCAGAGTGGATTTCAGCAGCAGAATGTTGGGAAGAGAGAGACATCCAGTGCTGGGTCTGTTTCTCCGCGCCTGTACGAGATGAGGAAATCTGACGATCAGAACACTGCTATTGCATCAGGTATGATTCAGATCCTTTTGCAACCAGATAGTGTCTTATTCGATTCCGGAGCTACACATTCTTTCATATCATTGAACTGTGTTAATCGTTTGAAAATCTCGTGTTTATTTCATTGTGAACCATATGTTGTGGGTTTGCCGAGCGGAGAGAGAATTGTGGGAATCCTAGAAACTAGAGATTTTTCAGTGTCTATAGGAGGGAGAGATTGGCCATCGAATCTTATTGTAGTCGACATTCATGGTGACGATTTAATTCTCGGAGAAGATTGGCTCAACCGTTATGGAGCTATTCTGAATTACCGAAAGAGTCATTTCTATCATTGCTGATGACGGATCTGAACACTTATTCAGAGGATGGAGACCGGGAAGCTCAGGAAAATTGATCAAAGCGATGAAAGCAGTGAAATTACTGAAGTAGGGATGTCTTGGAATTTGGTGCTATGCCATGAAGAAAGAAGAAGGAGTAGAACTCTCATCTATTCCAGTTGTGGATGAATTTTCAGATGTATTCCCTGACGAACTACCTGGGTTACCACCGCAGAGAGAAGTGGAGTTCACTATCGAATTAGAGCCTGGAGCCGCTACTATTTCCAGAGCACCATACCGCATGGCGCCAACCGAGATGTATGAACTAAAGAAGCAACTGGAGGAATTATTGCAGAGGGGTTACATTCAACCTATCGTTTCTCCTTGGGGAGCACCCGTTCTCTTTGTTCGGAAGAAAGATGGATCCCTCCGATTATGTATTGATTACAGGGAGCTTAACAAGGTGACAATCAAGAACAAGTATCCTATACCTTGGATCGATGACTTGTTTGATCAACTGCAAGGGGCAAGGGTATTCTCGAAGATTGACTTGCGATCAGGATATCATCAGTTGAGAATTAAGGAATTGGATATACCAAAATCTGCTTTCAGATCCCGGTACGGACACTATGAATTCGTGGTGATGCCATTCGGACTTACCAATGATCCTGCGGTATTTATACAACTGATGAATCGGGTATTCTTAGAATACCTAGATAAGTTTGTGGTCGTTTTCATTGATGACATCTTGATTTATTCGAAAGACACAAAGGAGCACGCCGAGCATTTGCGTGTGGTTTTGAGCACCTTGAGGAAGGAACAGCTCTATGCGAAGCTTCTTAGGAACAGCTTTCTAAGTGTGAGTTCTGGCTTAGGGAAGTAACTTTACTTGGGCATGTGATATCAGCTGACGGAGTTCAGGTGGACCCGAAGAAAGTCGAAGCAATCTTGGAATGGGAAGCTCCTAAAAACGTGAAAGAAGTTCGAAGCTTCTTAGGACTTGCTAGATATTATCTCCGTTTTGTAGAGGGATTTTCCAAAATTGCTCGTCCACTCACTCAGTTGTTACAGAAAACTCAAAAGTTCATGTGGGATGAGAAATGCCAGGCTGGTTTTGATGAACTTAAGAAGAGACTGACGACAACACCTATATTAGCATTACCAGATGGAACTGATGGATTCATCGTATACAGCGACGCTTCAAATCAGGGTCTGGGATGTGTGTTGATGCAAAAGGATAAGGTGATTGCCTATGCTTCTCGGCAGTTGAAACCGTACGAAGTATATTACCCGACTCATGATATGGAGTTAGCAGCTGTGGTCTTTGCCTTGAAAATTTGGCGACATTATTTATACGGCACTCATTGTCAGATCTTTACAGATCATAAAAGCCTCAAGTACAGCTTCAATCAGAAAGAATTAAACATGAGGCAGAGAAGGTGGCTGGAATTGATCAAGGATTACGACTTGGAAGTTCTCTATCATCCGGGTAAAGCAAACGTAGTAGCCGATGCATTGAGCCATAAACCTGTTTCTCTTCGAGTGTTGGAAGCACTTACGTCCCAAACCAGCATTCAACGAGAACTGATCCGCGAAGGGATTGAAGTATGGTCACCAGGAATCCAAGGGCAACTATATGTGATGGAACTGACTTCGTCACTAGTCGAGGAAATCAAATCTAAGCAGTTGAACGATTCTCTGATCCTTCGGTTATGTGACGAAGTAAAGAAAGGGAAGGCCCCAGGATTCGTGATACAAGATGATGGAGTTCTGAGATTTCAGAGTCGACTTTGCGTTCCCGATGATGATGATTTGAGACGGACAATTCTGAAGGAAGTTCACAGCGCGCCCTATTCTATTCACCCGGGCAGCAGTAAGATGTATAATGATCTAAAACAAAACTTCTGGTGGGGAAATATGAAGAAGGACGTAGCAGAGTACGTTTCGAAGTGTTTAAATTGTCAGCAGGTTAAGATTGAATATCAGCGATCTGTCGGAAAGTTAAAGCCGCTTTCGATCCCTGAGTGGAAGTGGGAGGATATCTCGATGGATTTCATCACCAATATGCCAAGGACCAAGATGGGAATGAACATGATTTGGGTTATAGTTGATCGACTAACCAAGTCGGCTCATTTCATAGGAATTAAAGATACTTGGGGACCCGAGAGATTGGCGCGAGTATTTATTGCGGAGATAGTCAGATTGCATGGGACGCCGAAGACCATTATTTCAGATCGAGATGGTCACTTCGTGTTGCACTTCTGGAAGGCAGTTCATAGGGCTTTGGGGACCGAGCTAAACTTTAGCGCAGCTTATCATCCCCAAACGGACGGTCAGTCCGAAAGGACTATACAAACAGTAGAAGACACGCTTAGAGCTTGTGCTTTGGATTGTTCAACTGATTGGGAAGTTCATTTGCCGTTGATTAAATTCACCTACAACAATAGTTGGCATGCTTCTATTAAGATGGCACCATTTGAAGCTTTGTATGGGAGAACATGCCGATCACCCCTGTGCTGGGATGATTTTTCGGACTTGATCGGGATGGAACCGGAATTGATAGTTCAAACTCAAGAGAAGATAGCTTTGATTCGGGAAAGACTGTTGACTGCCCAGAGTCGACAGAAGTCTTATGCAGATGTGCGTCGTCGCCCTCTAGAGTTCGACATTGGGGACCACGTACTATTGAAGGTGTCTCCTACTCGAGGAATTTTCCATTTTGGGAGGAAAGGTAAGCTAAGTTCGAGATATATCGGACCATTTGAGATCCTCAAGAGAGTTGGGGATTTAGCATATAGGTTGGCCTTTCCACCATCGCTGAGTCACGTTCACAATGTGTTTCACGTATCCCAATTGCGGAAGTATGTACCGGATCCCAGTCATATCATTAAGTTCGATGAGATCGAGATAGCTAATGATGGCACCTTCGAGGAGAGACCAATCAAGATACTTGAGAGTCGGATCAAACAATTGAGGAATAAACCAATACCCTTGGTTAAAGTACAATGGTCACGGCACGGAGTTGAAGAGGCCACTTGGGAAACGGAGGACAGTATGAAGACTAGATATCCAGAGTTGTATTCATCTTAAGTTTCGGGACAAAACTTCTTTTTAGGGAGGAAGGATGTAATACCCGAGATTTCTGATATGCATTTGAACCTTGTGATATTGTATATGTTTCATTTTGATCTTAGTATTATTCTCTGTATTCCTTGATCCGGTGTTGTTGAGCGCATGATTTCATGAATGTGATCTAAATTGTGATTCTGCGCATGTAGCGCACGCTATCGACTATGTGTAGCGTACGCTAAGTTGGACCGTAGCGCATGCTGTGCATGAACCTTAGCGCACGCTATACGTAGTCAGCATGATTAAGACAGGGTGGTAGGTGAGATCGGCTGAGGATCTCGGTCGGATCATGTCGGGATGAACCTGGACGGCTTTCGGGAAAAGCCAAGTCAACGCGGTAGCGCACGCTAATGATATGAGGATAGCGCACGCTAAACGCTAAGTACAGTGAAGTCAGTAAGCTTCGTGTGACCGTTAGCGCACGCTATGAGTATGGACTAGCGCGCGCTAATAACCATTTTCTATAAATAGGACAGCATCCTTTTTCATATTTTCAGCCTTTTCACTTCCCACATCCGAATTCTTGGGGGCATGCGTCCTCGATTGGAAAGACGATTGGGAAGCCCAACTACCATTGATCGAGTTCACGTATAATAATAGTTGTCATGCTTCGATTAAGATGGCACCTTACGAGGCCTTGTACAGTCATCGTTGTCGATCTCCTTTGTGTTGGGACGACTTATCAGAATCAATCGGCACCGAGCCCGATATGCTTATAGCTGCCCGTGAGAAGGTAGCTTTGACCAGGAGTCGTTTGTTGACCGCTCAGAGTCGACAGAAATCTTATACAGACAGTCATCGCCGACCTTTAGAGTTCGAGACAGGTGACCACGTGTTGGTCAAGGTATCCCCGAGTCGAGGTATCTTCCATTTCGGGAAGCGGGGAAAGTTGAGTCCAAGATTTATTGGACCGTTTGAGATTTTGGAACGAGTAGGCGAGCTAGCTTATCGATTGGCCTTACCTCCGGCATTGAGCCGAATTCATAATGTGTTTCACGTATCTCAGTTACGGAAGTATGTTGCCGACCCGAGTCACATACTTTAGTTCGACAAAATCGAGATCGCAGATGATCATTCGTATGAGGAGCGTCCCATACGAGTCTTAGAGCGGCGAATCAAACAGTTGAGGAATAAGGCGATTCCTTTGGTTAAAATTCAGTGGTCTAGACGGAGTCGAAGAGGCTACTTGGGAAACCGAGGATAGTATGCGGGAGAGTTATCCCGAGTTGTTTGACCCTTAGTTTCGGGGACGAAACTCTTTTAAGGGGGGGTGTATATAATACCCGGTTGTAATTCAGTCATTATCATTCAGTAATTTCATTCGGTAATTGTCACTATGTAATTTTTCACTTGTTAATAATCGTTCATCATCCACATTCATTCATCCGTGTTCACCGTTCGGAATAACTTCGAGTTATGTATCGCTATTGTTCATTGTTTCAACCTTGGGAATCGAGATAAGAGTATTATCTTGATTATTGTAATTGATTCATTATTCGATGTTGACGTTGGAGTTCATGTCATTTCAAATATCCTCATTGTTCAAATTGTGTTTTGTTGGGTGAACCCTTGTAATCATTGCTTAGAACCACCGTTTTGGGGTTTCCGCACTTCCATTTCGTGTTATTGTTTCCCAAATATTGATTCCTATTGCTTTTATTCTCTTCCCGGGTCATTTTTCGTCATTTTAGGACCCAAGGGGGTGTGGGCCGCAGCACAAGGGAGTGTGCACCGCGGCACACACATATTGCAGTTTTGGCCGACCAGCCTGTACCGGGGGCCGAGGCTCTTGCCGGCAGGGCCGCGGCACACTGCCGAGTACTGGGGGCAGATTTTGGCCCTGTGCCGCGGCACACTCGGCCGGGCCGCGGCACACAGTGCATGCTGCACTATAATTTCATTTTTTGAGAAGAAAAACTCATTTCTTCATCCTACTTTCGAGAGAGAGGGTTTGTGGGAGAAATTTTCATCATCAATCACTTGAATACTCGTTTTTTCATCATTTTCATTCGGTTGTGAAGCTCGGATCATCGATCTAACGCGTATTCATCGAATCAAAGTGTTTGGATCTTCAAAGGTAATATTCTCAAACCTCTTGGATTTCGATTTGTGTTGAGATATGATGTTTTGGACATTATAATCATGTTGTATGAAGAGATATACATATGATTATGAGTATGTATGAATATTCATCGGATTATTGAAAGGTTATTCAAGAACACTTTGAATATTGAGTTGGATTTGGGGGTTTTCGATTAATTGTTGTTGAAATCACGAATTTGGATATTCATATTGGATTATTGATCGTATTGAAGATGTTTTGCTGGTTTGAAACACTCTTGGAGATTTGATATTGGTATTATTGAGGTTTGGTTGTAGACAATCGAAGTTTGGCCTCAACGTGTTCGATATAATGCCCCAATGAACTTGGTTTAGTCGTATCGACGTTTTGAGTTAGTTATATTCGTGTTTGATTCGTATGTTGAACGGATTGTTGGTAATTGTGTTATTCAAGGTTGTTCGAGCGACCGATAGTTTCCTTAGGACGTTGTTCGAGAGAGATCGTATCATCACCGGTGTTAAGGTAAGTTAATTCTTACTCGGTTAAAAGGATATTCATTTCTTTTGTTGTTGTTCATTCATAATCATAACTCATTCATCATTGTATTAACCGTATTGAGACTTGTAATTGTCGAATAATCACTTCATTCACGAGGAACGATGGTTCCAATCATTTTATTTAGCTATCAATCACTTCACTATTATTTTCATCTCGGTGAGTCATTCTTGACTTTGTCGGATTATTATTCATTGATATTCATTATGGTCATTCTCGTTCATATGACCTTCTGGGTTCATATTGTGTGGCTGGGTGCGGATGTGTGGAATTTTTATTCGAGCACGCGATGGTCATGTATTAGGTCACCGATACATTGGACTGTGCACACGGTAACGATTACCTCCGTGAGACTAATTAGGTACAAGGACGGGTGTGTCCGGTCATCCGTCTTGTACACTTGCACAGAACATTACGGGCGTACTATGATGCTCCTCTTCAGCTTAAATTCATAACTAAGGATAATTCATAATTGAGATATATCATGATTGTGTATATTCAACCCTTGAGGATTGTTATCCTGTGTAACTGACCCCGTTGGGGGATATTGTTTTCAGGTCACGGCAAGGCAAAGGCACGAGAAGGGCAAGTTTATGGCGAGGAGTCCCAGTGATACTAGTAGGGGGGCCCAGTCCGTTTCAGTTATTCATGTCTTTTCATCTTTATTTCCGCTGTAGATTTCCGTTTGGATATTCATTTTCATTTAATGTTGTATATTTTATCTTCACATAAAATATACCTATATTCAGTATTCTTCCTGGGTGTATTATACTTAGACTCCTCATCGGAGTACTTGGTAATATGATGTGGTTCGGTACCACATTTATGTTGTTAATTCATTAATTTTCATTCGCCTGGTGGGTCCCAGTCAGGGGTCCACGGCACTGTAATATCCGCCTAGTTTGGGGTGTTACATATTCAAGGAGTTTAAGACCCATCCCTCTCGAGGTCGATTTCACCAAATCTTTAGCAAGAGGTTTAGTGAACGGATCAGCAATGTTAAAGCTTGATCTCACATATATGAGCGAAATGATTCCATCTTTGATCAATTTCCTCACATAGTTATGTCTAAGACTAATATGTCTAGACTTTCCATTATACACTTCACTGTATGCTCTTGCTAAGGTTGATTGACTATCACAATGTATTGACACGGTTGATATATTGTCTTTAGCCAATGTAACTTTTAAAAGAAGATCCCTTAACCATTCAGCCTCTTGACCTGCGGAAGCCAGAGCCACGAACTCTGATTCCATGGTCGAATGAGTAATACACGTTTGTTTCTTTGATTTCCAAGAAACTGCTCCTCCGACAAGTGTAAATACCCATCCTGTCGTAGATTTGTTATCTCCGACACTTGATATCCAACTTGCATCAGTATATCCTTCTAGTACGGCAGGACACTGACCGTATTGAACTCCAAGATTTTTTGTTTTTAAAAGAAATCCAAAAATTCTTCCAATGACCTTCTAATGCTCGGCACTTGGATTGCTAGTAAATCTACTCATTTTACTAACGGCGAATGTTATGTCTGGTCGAGTATATTGCATCAAGTACATAAGACAACCAATAGCACTAGCATATTCCAATTGAGCCACAGCTCTTCCATCATTCTTTTCAAGTTTTACACTGGGATCAAAATGGGTGTTCACCTCCTTGAATTTTAAATGTTTGAACTTGTCAAGCACTTTTTCAACATAGTGTGATTGACTAAGTTCATAACCCCCACTAGTTCTACGAACCTTGATACCTAAAATAGTATCAACTTGTCCAAGACCTTTCATTTTGAAGTGGAAGATAGAAACCTCTTTGTTTCTAATATTCCTTCCATCTCATTGCTAATGATCAACATATCATCAACATAGAGACATAGGAAGATCACAACGTTACCACACACTTTTATGTACAAACACTTGTCACAAACGTTAGGAATAAATCCATTCGAAAGTATGATCAAGTCAAACTTTTGATGCCATTGTTTGGGTGCTTGTTTTAATCCATATAAGGATTTGACAAGTTTACAAACTTTTTGTTCATTACCCGGAAGCACATAGCCTTCCGGCTGCTCCATGTAAATCTCCTCATCGAGATCTCCATTTAGAAATGCCGTCTTGACATTCATTTGATGAACATTTAGGTTATATAAAGAAGTCAAGGCGAACAATACTCTAATTGTTGTTGTTCTTGCTACCGGTGCATATGTGTCAAAATAATCGATTCCTTCCCGTTGTCGAAATCCTTTGGCTACCAATCTAGCCTTGTAAGCGTTAAGAGTGCCATCTTTGTATTTCTTTCGAAACACCCACTTACATCCAATGGGTCTCGACCCTTTGGGTAGATCGACAATCTCCCAAGTGTGATTTGCCATAATAGAATCTATTTCATCTTGGATAGCATCCTTCTAAAAAGTGGAGTCCCGAGAAGCCACTGCTTCATTATAAGTCTTAGGATTATCTTCAACAAGAAGAAGAATCGGAATCTTTCGGGCAAAATTCTCTCCATTTCCTTCTACTAGGTAAAAGGAAATAAGTTGAGAATATATTTCATCAGGTCCCAAATCCTTAGTCTTACGGACTTTCTTGCTAATTCGAGGTTCTGGTTGTTCTACAACAACCCTATAAGAACTCTCCTCTCGAGGTTCTTCATTTGTGGAATTTTGAGATTCCTTTTCCTTAGAATTAGAGTTTTCAAAGAATTCCACGTCTCCGGATTCTACTATGACATTAGATTCTAAATTTAGAAGTCTATATGCCTTGCTATTCGTAGCATAGCCAATAAAAGCACTTCGTATCCCTCGAGGACCCAACTTGGTCCTTTTAGGATCCATGTTTTTATAGTAGGCTAAATGTAACACCCCCAGAATACGACCGGGAATGTCACACGCCGTAGACCCTTATCACAAGGATCTACCAGGCTAAGCTCCAAAAGACTACTCAATGATTGACCGACCGGGGTCAAAATTAAATGCAAAGATGTCAGACATGGTCATTAACCAATTCAGAAAATAACGACATTCACATTACAATGACAATAATAAACTTGAACACTAAAAAGAATGACAACTCAATTTAATAAATGAAAACTACACCCATGCAAGGGTGAATACTCGAACGACAGAGAAAATACCGACTTAATGAGACAAAAGAAAAGACTCGACTCGTGTGATTAGTATCATTGTCCTCCATCTCCTTCCAAGCCAATCATGTGATCGCTCCCGAGCCGCCAAAACTCGAGCGCATAACAGCACCCACCCCGAAAACTCGGGGTTAGCAACCGGAATTTTGCTAGTGCAAGTACATAATATACAAGATATACGAATAATAACAACACAAATCTCAACAAATGTGAAGCCTTAACACAAACCACACATTCCCATAGTCCACACAGAATAGCATCAAATACCCAAAGTGAAAGATAATCACATAGTCATATTCTCTGTATGGAACATAACACCAATGAAACTTTAAACGAGCCCAAGGAGTCGAAAAATCCCTTTTATAAAAAGGAAAAGTATTTTGATAAGAAAGTTTGAAAACATTATTATTGACTCGAGACCATCATGGGGTTTTGGAAAATCAAATGGGAATACTTTTAGAAAATACTTCAAAATTCTCGGATCCTCGACCCAACATGTGTAAAACAATTTGCAAGAAAACCATTACAACGTTATTCGGTCCTCGACCCAATGCACGTAATAATCATCACAAGATAATCAAAGGCACACCTCTCATTCGACAATTCCTGCTCAAGACCCTTGATTAATTAACCCTGAGATTTCACAAACATCCTTGGTTAATTAACCCCGATACCAACGTCTTAAAAACAATTTGAAACAAGCTTTCAAAACACGAATCACATCTATATCGAGACCAAGATTTTAAAAGAGTTGAAAGAACTTTGAAATACGAGGATTGTTCGATAACGGGTCTTAGCTATCACTCGAATATCCGTTACCAATAAGCCCGCCAGCGCCTCCTTGCACACTGCACCGGCGTTCACTCCACTATGTTGGCCGCCTTGAACATGTCACCGCCGCGATCACTCCCGACAGAGCCGCCCCTTTCACGCGCATTAGGTAACACCGGTGTTCACCAAATATATGGAGCCGCACATTGCAGTACAGACCGTGCCGAGTACACACCCCGCCCTCGAGGTTCCCGGATACGACGTCTCTCACAACAAGTATTCACATTATTACAAACATCAAGTACACAATCAATCAATTCAACAATTATCAAATCAATACACCAATTCACACAATTTATCCGATACCCATAACCACACAATAAACAATAACACGTACATTATCAATCAAGATCCAACACAATAAGCCTTCGGCACAACCAACCAACGCTACACATATATCCTTGTATTGCGACTCAACCGAATATATATATATATAGATATATAGATATATATGTATATATACATATAACCTTACTATATTATATGAATAACTATAGTTCATCCATCAATCCAAGTTGAGTACGCCAACTAGTGTTAGCATTCACCACTCGTCGTTCACCGACATAGGCATATATATCAATATACGTATATACATACATATATTTAACATATAAATATATATAAATCTATATATATATATACACACATATATATATATATACACACACATATATATATATACATATCCGTATAAATTCATACACTTCGACAACGATGATTTCACGCAGTTACAATTCGTATATCAAGGTACTTGCCTTGGTAATCTCTCGCGGATACTCCGAAAGTACGGTCGGTTGGCAAAATCCGGAACTCCAACGAAAACAACGATCGGAAGGGCTCAACACCAGATTTTTGTAGGGAAATCGTCCCTAGTATCCTATCATCGAATAAACAATCAATCATACGAGGAAAAACATTACAAAACGACCAAATTCCTCTCGCGGCATTTCCTGACACTTTGAAGGCGTCAAACGGAAGTTCATATAATCGATTTAATCGGAAATGGTAAAACCGTGGAAAGATGATGAAAATGATAGAATACAACTTAATCTACAATTATCCATCAGTAATTTAAGTTCATAAGGCTCAAACGGACGAAATCTACCAAGATCCCCAAATTTCTCAAAGTTTGGATTTTAGGAAAAACTAACCTTGATTCGGTCGATTTAAGGATGTTATGGATTGATCGATCAATGATATGGACTCAGGATCTTCGTGGTTTTGTTGTTCAACAACATGCCTTATCGCTCTCATAACCTCTGGCCGCGGAAAGAAGAGAATGAAATGAAAAAATGTGTTGAAACAGTGGTCGCTTGGCCAAATATATATCGCAATCGACTAGCGTGCGCTAGGTTGTCCGGGTAGCGTGCGCTATCGGCCGCCACAGTCTGCAATCTTCGGCCGGGTCCGAGAAGCGTGCGCAAGTCATCGGCAGCAGCTGCGGCGCAATCGCCCGCCCAGACCTATCGACTAGTCTGTCCGGCCAGCGTGGCGCTGGCCGAGCCGTGAGCGTGCGTTAACTCGCCGAGTTAGCGCGCGCACTGTCAGAAGGCGGCGCTACTCGCTGGTCTCGGCCAAGTCTGCACTTACCGCTTAGATCGCCGGCCGATTAGCGTGCGTTACCTCCGGCAGTGGCGCGCGCTACTCTCGCGGTTTAGCGAAGGCACTGTCCTGGCCAGAAGCGTGACGCTTAGCCGGCCCTCGCCAGAATCGTCCTAAGAAGGCCCAGATCCGTGCAGTTCCTCCCGCAACTGTCCGGCCGCCGCCCATTGCCGTGGCTCGACGACTCGATTCCTAAAAACGCACGAACGAACACGACGAAACGCCGCGGACAACAACACCGATCCGAAATGAAATTAACATACAACAAATCACCACCTATGGCCATAAACACAAAATCGATTGTCGAGAAAAATAATACCGACGCTCGGAAACCGAGAAATTTCCGGTCTAAGAAAAAGAAAAATTCGAATAAATCAAAATAAAAATCTCGGATATTACATTCTACTCTTAAAATAAGTTTCGTCACGAAACTTAAAATAGAGAGCGGCGAACAATCAAGGAAATAACTACTTGCTCAGCCCCAAATCATCACGAGCAAAGCGCGAGTGCAAGGTTCCAGAAATACGATGAACTGACCTAGCAAGTACAAGGCAGTTTAAAATGGTCGAAAGGTGCGCAGATGAATTACCAACAACGAAAGTCCTCCCATACCGAAAATACTAAGAAGAGTACGGGTAATACATTCCCCCATACTAAGAGGATATTATGATCCCGAAACTTAGAACAACAAGAGTTGGAAACGTAAAGCAATGAAACGAAATACGATCGAAGTCACGATTGTTTGAAACAGCAACGATTAAGACATAGTACAAAATCTTCATTCTCCCATGCTAGGATCTTCAAGGAAACATAGGATTTCGGACACTTCCCGGTCCCTAGTTCTGCTCTCTCTAGGCGGCATTCTTTGCCAATTCGAAACTGTCTCACAATGTTTCTCCCGATGACCTTCACACCCACACCAAGAATAAGTCAAGAGTGGAAAGGGACAATTTGCACGATCATGTCCCCGACGATTGCGGTTGAAGCACCTTCTCTTCTTACCGAGAATCACCGATGTTGGATTGGGATCCCCGCCACTCCCGACCGCAAAGACGACGCGTCTGAACGACGCGGGTGTTTGGGAGCCTTAGACTCTTCATCGCCCAAAAATTTCCCAGATGTCCTCGGTCTCTTCGTTTCGCTCGTGGGCTCGACCATTAAGGACATTTCATAGGATATCGTTTGATCTTGATACTCCTTCACTGTAGCAAGAATAGTTGTCGTACGAACCACCTTGTCGCTTCCACTTCCGTCATCACACTTACGTCCGCCAAGGCCCGACATACTAATACATATAGTACCGTTCAGCGTTATCAATAATCGGTTGCACAAGATACCACAATTATCAACATAAGGTTTAGTTAACATCTATAGAATAACGTAAAGCGTTAAGTTTTATGAAGTCAATTTCGAGTCCTCCGACGATGACGATCATTATATGTATGCACTTAATGAAAATAAATTTTTGGAAAAGAGGGCTAGTCACGTTGCGCCCAAGACTCATAAATACTGTCTTTTATTTCGGAAGAGGAAGTTTATATAACGACTCTAAAAATTATTTTCGAGTAATGTAAAAAAATTCAAAATTGAATTGTAACTAATTTGAAATATTTCAAAAGTGTTAGATTCCCAAATACCACAATTTTGAAAATCTTTCCTCTTCTACCAAAATGTTTATTCGAAAGGATTTTCCACCGAGATACGTGACCATTTAACATGACAACATTAAATCATGGTTTTTCACAGTGTTAGAAAATTTCAAAGCACCACTTTAAAATATTCGTGATACTACAGCGTCGTGGGCCGTGCGGAACCCACTGTGCTAAAAATCATTTTTAAAAATGTTCAAATTGCCAAAAAGGCCGATGTTGGTAATATTCTCGAATACTCACTAAGTCATTTATAAAAATATCAAATACCGTCATAAGAATACTATCAAAACGTGAAAGACCAAAATATCAAAAATCGGTTTGCAAGATACCAAAAGCCATCTTAAAATACTCATGCGGCGGATAAAATTAACATTCATAAGTTTATTCTAATAAGTGTAGAAACAGATAAATATGCTCGACTTCCGAAACATATTACATAACCATTTTTGCTCGAACCGCATACTCATGTTATATCCTAAAACAATAATATCACCAACAAGTTCCAATCCTTAGTTCACATTAAACACGTTAGCACAATATAATCAAATACGTATATAAGGGGACTTACGATCGGGAGGCTTACCATCACAGATTGCCGGAAGATAATGTCGGAACCACGATACTAATCACAACTCTGATGCGCGCGACTTACACAAGACATGGACTTGACCCAACGGCCTAGGTTTTTCGCAAACCTAAGCTCTGATACCATAAATGTAACACCCCCAGAATACGACCGGGAATGTCACACGCCGTAGACCCTTATCACAAGGATCTACCAGGCTAAGCTCCAAAAGACTACTCAATGATTGACCGACTGGGTCAAAATTAAATGCAAAGCAATCGACAAGGTCATTAACCAATTCAAAATAACGACATTCACATTACAATGACAATAATAAACTTGAACACTAAAAAGAATGACAACTCAATTTAATAAATGAAAACTACACCCATGCAAGGGTGAATACTCGAACGACAGAGAAAATACCAACTTAATGAGACAAAAGAAAAGACTCGACTGTGTGATTAGTATCATTGTCCTCCATCTCCTTCCAAGCCAATCATGTGATCGCTCCCGAGCCGCCAAAACTGAGCGCATAATGTGCACCCACCCTCCGAAAACTCGGGGTTAGCAACCGGAATTTTGCTAGTGCAAGTACATAATATACAAGATATACGAATAATAACAACACAAATCTCAACAATGTGAAGCCTTAACACAAACCACACATTCCCATAGTCCACACAGAATAGCATCACATACCCAAAGTGAAAGATAATCACATAGTCATATTCTCTGTATGGAACATAACACCAATGAAACTTTAAACGAGCCCAAGGAGTTTAAAAATCCCTTTTTATAAAAAAGGAAAAGTATTTTGATAAGAAAGTTTGAAAACATTATTATTGACTCGGACCATCATGGGGTTTTGGAAAATCAAATGGGAATACTTTTAGAAAATACTTCAAAAATTCTCGGATCCTCGACCCAACATGTGTAAAACAATTTGCAAGAAAACCATTACAACGTTATTCGGGTCCTCGACCCAATGCATGAATAATCATCACAAGATAATCAAAGGCATGACCTCTCATTCGACAATTCCTCAAGACCCTTGATTAATTAACCCTGAGATTTCACAAACATCCTTGGTTAATTAACCCCGATACCAACGTCTTAAAAACAATTTGAAACAAGCTTTCAAAAACACGAATCACAATATATCGAGACCAAGATTTTAAAAGAGTTGAAAGAACTTTGAAATACGAGGATTGTTCGAACGGGTCTTAGCTATCACTCGAATATCCGTTACCAATAAGCCCGCCAGCGCCTCCTTGCACACTGCACCGGCGTTCACTCCACTATGTTGGCCGCCCCTTGAACATGTCGCCGCGCCGCGATCACTCCCGACAGAGCCGCCTTGCACGCGCATTAGGTAACACCGTGTTCACCAAACATATGGAGCCGCACATTGCAACAGACACCGTGCCGGAGTACACACCCCGCCTCGAGAGGTTCCCGGATACGACGTCTCTCACAACAAGTATTCACATTATTACAAACATCAAGTACACAATCAATCAATTCAACAATTATCAAATCAATACACCAATTCACACAATTTATCCGATACCATAACCACACAATAAACAATAACACGTACATTATCAATCAAGATCCAACACAATAAGCCTTCGGCACAACCAACCAACGCTACACATATATCCTTGTATTGCGACTCAACCGAATATATATATATAGATATATAGATATATATATATATATATGTATATATACATATAACCTTACTATATTATATGAATAACTATAGTTCATCCATCAATCCAAGTTGAGTACGCCAACTAGTGTTAGCATTCACCACTCGTCGTTCACCGACATAGGCATATATATCAATATACGTATATACATACATATATTTAACATATAAATATATATAAATCTATATATATATATATACACACATATATATATATACACACACATATATATATATATACATATCCGTATAAATTCATACACTTCGACAACGATGATTTCACGCAGTTACAATTCGTATATCA